>JAPJBO010001301.1:0-52810 GCA_030068145.1 Diplonema papillatum | reverse complement strand
AGTTCTTTCTCTACGCGCCCACGTCGATGTCCTCTCCCACCTACTAGCAAGCTCTCGACCCGATGCAAAAATAGAAAAAGGTAAACAGGAGGAGTGTACGGCTCCCGAAGCGGGGAGGGGGAAGAAGTCGGACCTGAAGGGCTTTGTTGCGCATCGCGATGGCCTCGGCCCGGAGGAGCTCCTCTCCGTACTTTTCAACGACGGGGAGGTGCTTGCCCTCGTTGTCGTCGGGGACGTCTTCTTCGTCCTGCTTCCCTGTCGTGATGGCCAGGAAGTCCGGGTACGCCAAGTTGCCCTCGTTGACCGAGTCGGCGGTCGCGATGAAGTCGAGCACCTGCTGGCTGCTGCACTCGATCCCCAGCCACCGCAAGCCTCCCCACAGCTCCGCCGGAAGGATCACGCCGGAGCCGGACGAGTTCATCGCCGTGAACGCTTCGCCCAACGACAGGTCCCTCGCCTCTATCTCCCGGTGCATGCACGACCCGAGCGACCGCTGGTACAACAACGCGTACGCGTCGATCAGCCGGCAAACCTTCGCCAGCGGCGTGTTCTCGGACCGGGCCACGGTGCCCCTCCTCCTGCAGCCCACCACCTGCTGGAAGAACACCAGCCGCTGCGCGGGCGGCGAGCAGTGCAGGGAGCGGAGCAGCAGGTTGAGGTCGGCGTCCGTGTACGACACCTCGCCGTCGAAGTACCGGAACGACGCCAACGCCTTGTCCGCGTGGTACGTGACGCTGTGCGGCTCAGCCGGGAAGCCTTGCGTCCTGTCGAGTACAACCCCGCCAGCCGGCACGCACCGAATGGCCACGTGCGTGTCGGGATTCGACTGCAAAAACGGCTCGTTGAGCCTGGTCTTCACGTGCAAGATCCGCCGGAGGGTTTCCGCCTCGCGGAGGGACACCGCGACGTAGCGCCTGCCGTCTTCTTCGTTGCGCAGGATGTTGCTCTCGAGGACGCTTTGCAGGTCCGAAGGCGTCAGGGCCGACTTGTCGGCGAACAGCGTCTTTTTGATCTCCGCCCTCTTCGGCGCGGTGCCGAGGGCGATCTTCAGGATGTCGACGGTCGTCGAGAGGTCGCACGACTTTTCGTCACCGAAGAACTTCAGAATACCGGACAGCGGGGGCGCGCAAACCGCGCCGAAATCGCGGGAAGGCTTGTCCTTGATCGCCAGCGCCGCGGCGGCTGGCACCCACTCCAGCAGGCAGACCACGTTCTTGATCCTGCGCTCGCCGCCCCAGCGCAGGTCGAAGAAGTTCCGGGAGGCCATCAAGCTCTCCGGGAACGCGATGTTCCGCTTTCGGTACATGCGGAAGTCTTCCATCGCGTAGAACTGCTTCGCCGCACCCAGCGACGCCAAGGCGCCGACTTCCCACGCCACAGGCTCCTCGCTGTCCCTCGAGTACACGAGGTCGATGTACTTCTCGACCTCGATCTCCTTTTCCTCCTCTTTTTCCTCCTCGTCCTCCTTCTCCTCCTCCTGCTCCTGCACCATCTGCACATCGTGGTTCTCTTGGTGCCGCTGCTTCTCCTTGTGGACCTCGTTCAGGATCCGGTCGACCACCGCCCACCCTTCCTTCGGCACGAAGCTTTTGTTCGGCGGGTCCTCGCTTTCGACCAAGCCTCGGAGGACGTCTGCAAAGAGACGGTCCTGGGGCACGAAGTCGGGGATGCTGAATTCGACGGGTTGCCTGTAGATGTTGAGTGCGTCGCGGGCTCGCTTGGTGGGGCGGACGCCGGGTCTCAACGTGAACTCCCCGTCCCTGTTGAGCAGGTCCTGGAAGGCCTCCTTCCGGTAGACCGCCGAGATCTTCTGCACGCAGAGCTGGTTGTACTGCAGCTTTTCGGTGCGCATCGAGTTCACCATCAGCCACGCGACCGTCGACACCAGCACGTTCCGCGTCACCGCCTCGTCGGCGCACATGCCGGAATCGGCGGGCGGGTTCTTCGGCATGCTGTGCATGCCCGCCAGCACGAGCTCGCGGGACATGAGGTCGTACACCTCCGGGATAATGATCAAATCAACGGTTTGGCCCGTGCCAATGCCTCGCATACGGTAGGCGCCTGTGGATTGCCGGTTTGTCTCGCGACGCCTTCGCATTCCCTGGAATGGTGGGCATGAGCCTTGAAAGCACCAGGCGCTTCGTTTCAGAGTTAAAGATTCGCTTGAGTTCCGGAATTTTTTGGAGCCTCGACTGGACCTTTGTTTGATGGGTTCTCTTAGAGCAAGTGAGGGCTGGGTTGTTTCCTTCGTGCACTTTCAATATGAGTGATGGTAGCCATGTCCGGGATTGTGTGTGACCGACACCAAGTAACTAAGCGCTTACGCCCGGCACAGGTAAACCCAAATTTACCTGTGTTTCGTGTGGGTTGCAGCACATTTGCTTCCTACAGTAACGCTAGACACGCTGTTTCCACTGCACCCCCCCCCCAATCCAAAGCACAGCAGTTGCCTATGTAGTGGAAGTACAATTCGCAGCTACCCGCAAGCAGTCGCCCGAGCGCCGACCAGCGCAACTCAACAGAAGACGATTGAAGGATGCTGCAGAATTGAAAGTCTAGTATCCCCCATGAACAAGAGGGGGATACATACCTTGTGCGAAGTCACGGAAGGTCATGTCTTTGCCCAAAGTGAGAGCCGCCTGTGCGTTGGGCGCGTGAGAGACGTCGAGGCCTGTTGTGTGCACCTGGTCGTAAAACGTGAACCTCTTCAGCTTCGGGATGCCGCACTCCTCGAGCTTGATGACGCGGTTCGTGGCCCGCACCAGGATCATCTTCCGGTCCAACTCGTCCAAGAAGATGCACCCCTCCATCTGCGGCATGCGGTCCTTGGACATCAGGTACTGCGCCACCTCCAAGTTCGACAGCCCCGTGATCAGAGCGCCCGTGTCGATGAGTGCGTGGAAGGGCGGCTGCTGCGAGGCGATCGCTTCGAGGACGCTTTGCACCGTCCAGCCCTTCTCGAGCAGGTGGTACGACACGGTGTGGGCGGAAGTGAGGGTGTGGATCAGCTGTCCGTCGGTGCACTTTTCGTAGTCGCAGCGGCCGAGTTCTTCGGGCAGCAGGTCGCTCGGAGTCCCCGAAAACCCGATCCGCGACTTGAAGATGACGTCGCTGCCGAGCTCTTGGCCGGAGGCCGAAAGCTTCAGCGTCTGGTGCCGCATGTACTCGGGGAACACGATCTCCTCGAGGAACCAGTGGATCACCTCCGGGGTCAGCCGCAGCAGCTTGTACAGCTTCTCAAACTCCTCGCGGTTCGACTGCTTCAGCTTCCGCAGCGGCGCCACCTCGACGAACAGGGCGTCCGCCACGATGGCCAGGACGGCCGCGTACGCGCTCAACGAGAGCACCTCCTTCGTCGCGAGGTCGACGAACTCGACCGTCCGCTGCCGCCCAGCCTCGGCCAGCTCCTCGCTGAGGCCCTTGCCGGTGCCGCGGTCATAGTTGTACACTTGGGTCACCCGCCCGTTGGCGGCCTCGATCCAGCGGTCGTACATCTTGTTCGTTTTCCGTTGGCTGAACTTGCCAACTTCCTTCTCGACCGACGTCAGCACGAGCTTCAGAACCTCCGTGAAATCCGACTCGCGCAGGCCTTCGTATCTGTTGGTGTTTGAGAGGGCGTTTTGAACCCCGGAATTTCATATCTGGGTTGGCATTGGGAGGGCGGTTTGAACCCCGGAATTTCATATCTGGGTTGGCATTGGGAGGGCGGTTTGAACCCCGGAATTTCATATCTGTTGATGTTTGAGGCACAAACAGGCTAACTTCCTCCGGCACGTATATGCAAAACTTCGTATTGCGGAAGGCCTTGTTTGGTGTGCAGAAGTGCGAGGAGCAAACCTGTAAGCCAGGATGGTGAGTCCGATGACGACGTCGGGGTGCGCGAACTCGCTGCTCTGCGAAGGCAAGTCCTTCCCGATGAAAGGGATCGCGAGCTTGATGCGCGAGCGGGGCATCTGCGGGTTTTCCTGCAGCGCGCGGTCGATGTCGAACGGCGTCATGATCCCGAAGCTGACGCGGTCGATCTTCTGCAGGCAGTGCGGCAGGAACGCGTGCAGCCAGTCGTGCCCGAGGTTGAGCAGCATGATGTCGTACTTGGGCACAGTGGCTTCGACGTGCTCCTTCATCGCCGCCCGCTTTTCGGGGGAGGACAAGTACGCGACGGTGTGCTCCTCGCTCAGAGACGTCACGTGCAAGGACTCGAGCCACAGCTGCAACCACTTCGCCATGATCGGCTTCACCTTCGTCGAGAAGTACCCCAGGTTGAGGAGGATCACGTGCGGTGTGTCCTGCAGAGCACGCGACTCGAACCCGCCTTTCAGAACCTGCTGGAGCTCGGAGAGGATCACCTTCGCCTTCGATGAATCCTTGAACGACACCGACATCCGACCCAGGTTGTGGAAGTAAATCGCGTCGAACAAATGGATGGGGAGGCGCCACCGGAGGGACAGCAGCGGCAGGTCGTGCTTTTCCCCGATCGGGAAGTTGAGCTCTGACTTCAGAGGGTGCAGGAGCAGGTCGACCTCGTCCATGACGACGACCGCTTTGTCCTTCCAGAGGATCAGCAGCTTCTTCAGGTCCCGCGTTTCGGCCTCCAGCTCCGGCGGCGGCGGGAGCCTCGACTCGTCCGCCATCCGCTCGATGCCTTCGACGAATTTCAGGAAGATCGACTTCAACGACGAAGGCGTCGTCACCACGACGCCTCTCGAACTGACGGCGCGTTGGAACTTGTTGACGACCAACACGTCGATTTCCGACGTTCTGTCACACACGAACGTGTAGATCGCCTTGGGGATCAGCGACGCGAAAGTTGACCGCAGAACGCCCCTGGAAAAGTCGAGCAAAGACGGGGGGACCACTTGCATGAGGAGCGTCGACCCGTCGGCGGACATCAGCACCACCAGCGGGCCGACGACCGTCGTTTTCCCGGCGCCCATGATCATCTGCTTCACGTGCGACCGCCCCTCGCGGAGGGATGCCACGAAGTTGTTGACCATCGTCACCTGCGACTGGCGCAGCACGATGTTCCACGTGAACTCGAACAGCATGAACCGGGGGTCGAACAGGTACGAAGGCACGGAGCCGGGCGAGTTTTCGGGCTGCAGGTAAGACCGTTGGACGGTCAGCATGCGGGCGACCGCACCGTTTTTCTGGCTCAACGCAGCGAGACGGGCGAGGAACTTTTCTTCTTGCAGGTGCACCGAGGAGTGCGAGTCCGGCTTGTTGCTTTGGATGCTGTGGAGGAGCTCAAGGATTCCGTGCAGCTCGTCGCAGGCTTTGTTCGCAAGCCCGACTCTGCTGGTGGCGAGGAGCATGACGGTGATCAGCTGCGACATGCGCTCGACTTCGACGTCGGCGAGGAATGGGTTGAGCTTCAAGAGGTCGCCTTTCATGTCGCTGCTGATGAGGGACCCGAGGATGTACTCGAGCCACATCGCCACTTCCAACCGCGAGTACCGCCGCAGCCGGAACGCCAGCGCGGCTCCGTCGTCGGCGGCGTCGGGCACCTTGTTGCCCATTTCGATGAGGGCCGGGATGGCCAGCTGGAGGAACTCGTTGTCCGCCTTCTGCAGCCCTTTGATCTCAACGCTCAGCGCGGTGAGCCGCTCGATGATATCCGGGACCAGCTGCGGCGTGTTGACGACGTGGACCAGGTCCCCGGCGCCGCTGAGCCCCTTCAGAATGCAAGTTTGCTCGGAGTTCGCTTTCTCCGCGTAGCTCTTGACGTCGTCATGCAGCCTCGCCAGCATCAGCTGCGCCACCTGACTCCTGGACGCGGGGTGCGACTCCACGTCGAACGGCATGTCGGCGCTGACTTCCGGCAGGTCTCGCTGCCTCCGGGTGTGGTGCTCGACGCTGTTCAACAGCCCGGGCAGCACCGACAGGGGCATGTCGGAAAACGACTTCAAATGCGGACCCGCGATCACACGCGCCACCGACGCCTTCCAAGCCGGGTCTTCCCGCACGGCTAGCAGCTCGTCGAGGCTCGCCGGCAGCAGCCGCCTCGAAGAGCACGCCGAATCGGCCAGGGCCGGCAGGCACAGCGTGTCGAGCAGCGGCTGCGCCCTGGACGACCTCTCTCGCAGCCGGACGACGATGTCGATGCTGGGCGGCGGCCTCGGCACCTTCTTCTGCGACTTCGGATCCGTCGGCGTGACGAGGGCGCCTTGGCCGTGCAGCTCGTTCAGCTTCGCCTGCAGGTCGCGCATGAACGACGCGAAGGCGACCACCGAATCGTTCCAGTTGCGGCAGCCTCGGATCTCCCTGTCTTTGCGGTCGGGGGCCCACAGCGGGACCCTTTCGATGAGCATGGGATCGTGCTTGAGCGCTTGCAACATCGCGATCATATACCGCTGCGTGTCCCATTTTCGGTCCTTCAAATCGGTCGAGTAGTAGCACCACGGGAGCATCATGTAAACGGCGCACTTCCCGTCGAGCACGTGCTTCCTCAGCTTTATGACAGTCTCCCCGGTCAGCAGCTCGATGAAGAACAGGAACGTCGTCGCTGGCCGCGTGCTGCCCGCTATGTCGCTCTTGTGCTTCTCCCGCGTGAGCGTCACCACGCGCGACAGGATTTCGTGGACCCGGATTTGGCGCTGGAAGACGTGGTTGGTCAGCCGGACAGGCTTCGCTTCCTTCAGGTGATCGTAGTGCGCGTCGAAGTCGACGTAATCATCGCCGCCAAGATCGGGGACCTCCACCACAGCTTGCTTCTCCCCCGCGGTTTCTGCGGTGACGTACCTACGCGCGCAGAAGTGTTCTTTTTTCTTAGCGTTGAAGGCGCGCTATCTGCCGGCTTGCCGGCCGATTAATTTCGCAACGGTTTTTGTTTTCCCCGCCGGGGGTTTTCAGGGCAGGGACTTATATGGGTCGGAGAGATTTGGCGGGAAAGTTGGGAGTGCAGTGGGGTGAAACTTGGGCAGTTGGAATGTTGCCTTTTGGCAGAGGTTTCCGCCGCTTCTCGTCCGACGTTGGACACTGCTGCGTCATGCTCGCCCAGCCAGGTGCCAACTTGGCAGTCAGAACGCGCTGCGGCAAGAAGATCGGTAAAAAGGCGTTGGGCAACAGGGTCTGTTGTGTTCCAACTGAGAACGTTAGCCTTCCTGGCGCCAGCACCTGCTCCGGTCAATACAAGACTAAAAGGTGTCGAGGTCAACGTAATCTAGACTTCTCTGCAATTGCAAAATTCCCGCACATAGCACCTGCATGCGTCGATTGGTTGGTGGAGTGGTGCGAATCCTCGGAGAGCGAGTTGGCTCGAGTGGCAGTCGTGGGTGCGATAACCCGAATATGGCGAATATTGGCTGAGGTTGCGCTGTCGACTTGAGCTGCTGATACTTCTCCTTCCTGGCGCACTCGAGCATGCCCAGAGGTTCTGCATTTGGAGCTGATGCAGATTCTGCATGGAGCCAAAAGGCCAGCGAGTGTGCCCATCGAATCTCACCCGCTTCTTCGGTGGCATGGTGCCCTGACTGACCCCGGCCAACTTGTTGAACGCTTACGCCCGCCACTAAACCCGGATTTACCTGGGCCACAGCACATTTACCTCCTTTGATCTATCGCAACTGGCAGTCTCCTCAAGCATTTCCTACACAAAGCAGGTGCATATACAAAAAAAGAACTGCCTGTTCAGAAAACTATCATTTTTTTTTCCACCCACCCAAGTTTTTTTCCGGGTACCGGTAAACAGTAAACTTGGGAGACGGCCCAAGTTTGCTATTCATATATAAGCCCCTGGTTTTCAGTGTAAGTCTTGTTAGGTAGGCCGCTGCCCTACCTGCTTGCCCTGGCATGACAATTCTAAAAATCACCTTGGCGCGAACACTGGTTGGAGTAAAAAGGGGGGAGATTGCAAGAGATAACAACAGTTATTCAACACGCGTTTGGTTGTCCACAAAAACACTACCACTATTTTGATCCTGCTACTGTTCGGCTACCCGGAACCTTTTGCAGTATTCCGCCTAATCGGATAATAACTCAGGTGGGGTTCACAGGTGTTATTATTCGACCCCCACTCTTTACGCTTGGCAATGTTTCTGGCAAAAGATTATCGTCTTCTCTGGGCAAGCGTTTTCATACTTCGTCTTCTAAGTCGTCCCCTTCTCCCATACCCGCATCTTGCTCCTTTTGTTCCCGTAGACTTCTTTAGGTTGTCAACCATCGGCCAGACAGTGGTCTGGCTACAGGCTCTGCCCGCCAGAGACGAGAGAGACTAACGCTGAGAATCGTCGGCAGGGTGACCCCTTGCTCATTTCTGAATTGCCCCTTTCTTAGGCTCATCTCTCACCCCTTTTCCCCCCGTGCGGCTGGACCCGACCCTCGCTTCACGGCTTGAGTGGGGATTGATAGCGCAGCGGAAGAGAAGAGGACGAAGAGCGGCGGAAGAGAGGCTTGGCGTTCGGATGAGCATCGGGTCTAGGTTGACAGGGGTAGTCTTACGCAACGTCCTGGTCGTTTCCCACCCCGTTGTGGGACAAATAAAGGGATTCTTCATATACACACACACACACACACACACACACACACACACACACACACACACACACACACACACACACACACACACACACACACACACACACACACACACACACACACACACACACACACACACACACACACACACGCGATACAAAGACACACACCTGATGTGGTTCTGCAGCAAGCACCTGGTGAATGGGGTCAGCTCGGTGTCGTTCTGTTGGCACATCTCGCATTCACGCACGACGTCCTTGAAGGGGAGGCGCAGGTTGAGCTCGTCACGGAACGCCTTTTGCAAGCTCTGCACGAAGCCTTTGACCAGCCGCCTTTCGTTCGCGTCGATGTTCTCCGGGTAATCTTCCCGGGCAAGCACCTCCCACGGCTTCTTGTCCCGCTTCGCGTACTCCCGCACGATCGCCATCTTCTTGTCGGTGATGTCGACGATCCACATGAGCAGAGCCTCTTCCTTTTGGCTCAGCCTGCACGTGGCAGCGATCTTGGACCGCTTCACCAGGTACTGAAACGCCTCGTCCGGCGCGTACCACGAGACGTCCAACGGCGAGTCGACCGTTTGCAACGTCAAACGGCACCGGCAGGCATGCGCAGCGGGGTGAAGATCGCTGATTTCGCCGATGGAATCGAATATCAAGCTCTCTTGGTCAGTGAGGGCGGTGTCCGTCCCCACGGTGCCGGCAAGGCGGAACGAGTCGTCGTACAGCCGGGCGAGGAGGCGGATGAGCAAAAGGTACAGCGACGACGCGAGCGTCGGGGTTTGCAAGAACGACAGCGAAACGTGGATCGGGTACAAAAAGTACCGCGTGTCGCTCAGCTTGAGCCAGTCCTCGTCGCAGCGGTCGATGACGAGTTCCGTCGTAAACGGGTTGTCGCAGATGTCGGGCCGGGCCAGCCGGAAGGCCGGGATGAGCACGGACATCTCGCCGTTCTTGTCCTGCAGGAACAGCGAGTGCGGCGCGCCTTGGATCAGGTGGACGGTCAGCTCGCCCCGCAGGTTCGACACGTACAAATGCGCGTGGTCGAGCGAGACCAGCTGCGTGCCCTCAGCAGTCGCCCTGCCTTTAAAGCTCAGCTTCAAACGGGGGAGGTGCACCCACGTGAGGTCGATGGGCTCGCCGTCTTTCAGGTTGAGGTTGTTCGTCCAGACGAGCACGTGGCTCAAGTCGTCCATCCTCGTGAGCAGCTTCGCGAGGGACCGGAGAGGCGATCCCTCGCGGGCGTGGAGGAGGTTGAGCAGCAGAAGGTCCTGGTCTTCGGCTTGCATGGCCGGTTTGGGAAGAGCCGGCTTCCCGTCGTCGTTGGAAAGGGACGAAGACTGCCTTGCGAAGTCGTCGCTCGCGCCCCGGGCCATGCCGTCGCTCGCGAAGGTCGACGTGCGGATCATCTCGATTTCTTCGACCTCGGGTAGGTCCTCGTGCTCCTTCTCCGGTTTGAGCTTCTTCCGCTCTCTCGTTTTCGGGCACGACGACGCCGCCGCGTAGCGTATGATGCGTGCCGTCGTGAAAGACTCCCGCAGCGACTGGAAGTTGACATCGCGCAACTGCACGAACAGCAGGTGGCGGGAGCTGTCTTTCGACGCGGCGGTCTTCGGCGCGCCGTCCTTCGGCATCGCATCCTTCGGATACCCGCGCAGGCAGTCCTGCGAGTCCTGCCAGAACAAGTGCTCCTCCAGCAGGCAGTCCGGGATCAACCCCCAAAGCAGCCTCGCTGGGATAAACTGCTCGACGCACCCGGCCCTGTTCTGCTTGCACGCGACGTGCCGCAGGATGACCGCGGCTCTCCCGCCGAGCTTCGTGTCCAAGTTGCCCGCTTCGAACCTGAAGTTCTCAGGTTTCGCGGTTTTCCTAGTTTCCGGCGCGTCTGGTTGGAGGAAGCGCAAGGAGTACCGAGCGTCCGTGCAGTACACGAGCGAGCGGTAATGGCGCCTGCCGTACGAGTATATGGAGTAGATCTGCAGACAGTTCAGGTGCTTGAACGCGTAGATCTCGAACTGCTTGACGCCCGTGAAGAAGTCGACCACCTCGATGAAGGTGGCGACCTCGTCATCGCCCATGGGCCGGGTGGGGAGGTAGTACAGGTGGTCTGCCCACGACACGTAGCGGCGCTTGATCGGGTCCAGGAGGGGCTGGATCCATCGCTCGCCCTCTTCCAGCTCTTCGGGGTACTCCCGGTCGCACTGCGGGAGCACCACCCGCTCGTCGAGCGTCGTCCAGACCTGGATGTCGTGGTCGCGGCCCACCAACCGATACCAGTCGCGGTGTTGCGAGTTTTCGACGGTGGCGCACTGCAGGGACGTGCCGGCGTCGAACACGGCCACGATGTCGATGCTGCGAGCGTTTGTGGGGAGGGCCCGGAGGTGCCCCGACTTGAACGTGAAGTCGAACGTCATGACGGACACTTCGACGGTTCGGTCGAACTCTTGACAGAAGGACACGCTCGGGTGCAAGCTCTTAATCCCGGAACGCGCAGCCTCCGCTTTGACCTCGCTGATCAAGTCAGGAAGCGGGTCCGGCTCCCAGCCTACATCCAGCACCTTTTGCAACCCCCGCGAGACCCGGTCTCTCCCGTGCATGTTGCAGACTTTTCCGTCCGGCCCGACAATGACGAACGCGGGCAGCGAGTTGACGTCGAAAACGTTGCCCAACCGCCGGCGACGGTCGGAGTCCGCGAACGGAATCGTCAGCCAGTCGCCGTGCTCGTGCTCGTAGTAGTAGTTGTAGTCGTCTTCGGTGCGGTCGTTCGAACAGAACACGATTTCGAACTCCGGATGCGTCTTCCGGTAGTTGTCGTAGAAGCGCTGCAGGATGGGCGTGAAAGCTTTGCAAGGCGGGCACCACTCGGCGGAGAAGTACAGGCCGAAGTGCCTGTTTTTCAGCGACGCCACCTCGACGGACTCCTTCGCTTTGTTCGAGATCCACTCCCCTAGGGCTTCCGCGACTACTTCGGCCTTCGGCCCCGGAGCCAACGCCAGCTTCCGAGGGGTGAGCGACTCGTACGTGAATCGACCGGCAGACGCGTATCCCGCGACAAACGCCCAGTTGTACGTCGGGTCTTCCGGCCTCGCCTTCCTCGACCCGGTGGAGGTGGCGACCCTCACGACGCCGTCGAGCACCTCGGAGAGAACTATCGGGCCCCCTCCGCACAACAGGTTGGCCATCCTCCTCCTCTGCAGCTGCATCACCTCGTAAATTTCGGTTTCCGGGACGACGAGCGCGGTGCTGTTCCACGTGTGCCGGAGGGTCAAGAACACGATGCTCGACAGCAGCGACGAGGAGACGTTGACGTTCATCGGCGCGTTCCTCCGGAGGAGGACGATGTGCGCCTGCAGCGTCGAGACGAGGCGGGTCATCTCGTCGATGTTGCTGCCGCACACCGCGGTCAGCCCGCTGGGCGTTTTGCCCAGCGCCCGGCACATGGCTTCCTCCGTCCACGTTTCAAGCATCGGACACAACCGCTCGTTGATCGCCTTGAGGAACTCCCTTTGGAAACCCTTCAGCTCGGAAAGGCAAGGTTTGGCCAACGGCGTGACGCCGCGTAGCTCCTGGTCGTCCCAGCCCGCGTGGAAGGTTCCGTTTCGCGCCGAGAAGGCCACCAGGAACCACAGGTAGTTGTACACCCTGGAGGTCATCCGAACCAGGTACAACATGACCTTGACGGCGGAGTCGTTGAAGACAGTGCCGGAGTCGAGCTCCGTGGCGAGGGTCAGCAGCCGGAGCAAAGGGGTCACGACGGCCGACGGCGAGTGCTGCAGCTCGTTTATGAGGAGGCCGTACGGGGTCGCGAGCAGGCCCTCGTCTTCAGAGGGAACCATCTTCGGGGCGATGTCGGAGTGCATGATCTTTTGGTACCGGCCGGGTTCGAACAGGACCGAATCCAGGACCTGCTGCATGGACGGCGCCCGCAGGAGCGAGACGCGGTCTTCCGTGGCGAAGAACTGCAGCACAAGCGGAATCCGGATGTACGGCGTCGTGAGGTAGCTCAGAAGCAGCTCGCTGTCCCTCTGGCCGACCACGTCGCCGAAGGAGGGGAGGGACTTGATGTGCAGCACGTCGTCTTCGGTGAGTGCCGGAATCGGGTGCGTGAACCTGATCGTTTTTTGTGTTACCGTCGAATCCGAAGGACGATCAGTTTGGTGCCTTGCGACCTTTGTTTGTTTAGCAAGGAGGTTCTGGTGACGCGATTGAGAAAGGACATAAAGAAATAAGATGCCAAAACCAGTTTTCGCTCTTTCCGAGTGCTCAATTCACTTCTCAGCCAGTTTGCATTATTTTTGCTGCTTTTTTGTGTTTCCGGCGAAATTCAGTCGGCGTTCATTTGATTGGCGTTCAGGTTGCTTAGTTTCGCTGCTGATCTGCTGCGTGGATCTACAACCCCTCCCCCTCACAGAAGCACGTACGCCCCGGGGAAAAGAGCCGTGAGACTTGCATGGAGGATGGTAATTGTGGCAATTGATAACAAGAAAAGCAGGGGGATGACAGACCTGGACGCGGTGGCATAGCTCGGCCAACGGTGCCTATCCTTCTTCGCCATTGGCAGGAGGTGCAAGCCAAAGGCCTTTACGACGTACTTGTCGGTCTGGTCGTCAAATTCCCACTTGAGTTGAGCTTGGAATTGGGTGAACTGGCCTGTCGGGAACCCGCCAGGGATCGTGTTCATGAGGTATTTGAAATAGAACGCGATGTCCCGGTAAGGTCCCAGCTCAGGGAAGTTCTTCAGCATCAGGTACATTGGATCCGCCTCCGTATTGTACAGGTACTGGTACGACGATCGCAGTGGGAACGCTTCGTGGCTGTTTGTTTGTAGCCAGATAGAAAGGTTGGGTTTCACACAGAGCGTTTCGAGTTTCAAGATATAATACTCTCCTCCTCGCCCGTCTCGCTGCTCCGTACTCGCTGCTCTCGTCCTTGCTGCTGCGTGATGTCAGATTGATGGTGCGTAACAAACGTTGAAAGGTCATGCAGAGATTCTCGTGTGTATGCCACGAACTTCTTCGTGACGCCTCAGGACACTGGACTTGAAGATAAAAATGGGCACGGGTGGGTGGGCAAGCGAGGGGTAAAATTACGGTGTTCTTCTCGGGAGCAACGGGGTAATAACCTTTGTACAAGTGTTAGTTCTCGTCGGAATAGTATTAATCTTCTAAGATCTTCGATCTTATACGACAAAAAAAGCCGGTATTGTTGCCCTTGAGACATGATGTTGGAGTGACTCAGGGAACAAAGGGGCGAGTAAGCAAGGTCAGCGATCACCGTCAACTTTCTGCCACTTTGCCCATTTTTGCATGTACATAGAGAGCCTGAGCGAACCAACACCAAACTGAAGATCATGTAAACTGCGACGAGTTTACATGTCCGTGCATCACACCGACATCCCCAACTCAAGTCGTACCAGGTGAAAAAGGAAAACAACCTGAAGAGCTCAAAATTTGAACACCGCGAGAAACTATAGTTTGCATTGACCGCACTACCCTGGACCCAAATCCTGGACGTGGCTTCAGGTGGCAAATTGGCAAATGATCATGATAAGAAGGTCCTACTTGGGCGATTCAGTTTCTTCACACACTTGCAGGCGGAAGAAGAAGAAAAAGGCCGTTCCGGGTCCAGGAACGTCACCACAGCTTGCAGAGCTTGAGTCGGAGGACAGTGCTACGACCCTGTCCGCTCTACCCTGTGGCTGACCGTCTCGACGAGCTTGTGCTCAGTGCAAGCGCTAAGCCCCAAGGTGCGCCACGCCTTGATGCTTTAGTTTGGGAAATCGGTAGCCACTTTCGACCCCGTAGGCCGTAGCTCTGCAGTACCGCCGAACACGTGAAGCTTGGCTCCCGTGTAGCAGGCTTTCCCTGGCACACTTGCATGGCTGAAGAAAAAATAATAAAATCCTCACTCCTATGCTTGTGTCTGTACTCTCGTCCACCGCTCCTGCTCTGCTTGCCGCGCGCCGTATTGTTGGAGTAAAAGGTGAAGCCAGAAAGCTGCTAATCTTGCTGCCCACATGAAGTGGTGCAAAAAAAAAAGACATACATGGCAAGCTTGAAGAAGAGGTTTGCGGCCCCAGCTTGGCGGTCGAGTCCCGCTTCCCAGAGGAAGATCTTGTTCTCTTGAGGCACCGTCTCATGCAGACACTCGAAGTAGTCGAGGACTGCGGTGCGCGCGATAAGCAGCTCCGGGCTGGTGACCTTGATGGTTTCGGACTGCTTCGCATACTCGCCCGTGGTGAAGCCGAATGCCGCGTGTGACCTGTACCCGGCTATGTGCTGGCACAGCTTCGACGGTTCGTCGATCGCCTTCTGCCGGATGGCGCAGTCGGCAATGGCGGCAATGCAACCAGCGATGGTGATTCGGACGCCGTCGAACTCGGCCGTGGCCAGCAGCGAGAGACAGGCCGCAGCCCAGTGCTCCATGACGCGGCCCAACACAACCAGAAGTTCGAGCTGCTGGGCGTACCGCAGCGGTCGCTGCCACAAGCAGTCCTTGTGGGCGAAGCGGGGGAACGGGAGCACCCACACGAAGAGGTGCTGCAGCAGCGCGACGATCAGCAGGTTGCTCCCGCTCCTGATCATGTCTCTCTGCACCATGACCCGCGTGCAGAGCGTGTCGGCGTTGCGGATGGCCGCGAGGGCGGTGTCCAGGTCGCGGACGGCGTCTGGAACGGACAAGAAGTTCGGCGGCAGGAAATTCGCTTCGGGAACCCGCTCGCCGGTCAAGTGCTCGACGTCGTCGTCGCGGCGGAGGTACTCCATCCCCGGCAGCAGGTCGCTCTGCACGTTCTTGTCGTGTCCGGCGTCGAGTTCGAGCAGCGGCGGCGCATCGCCGTGTTCATCTGGCGACTTCCGTTTGATCTCCTCCTGGATCTGGTCCATGCAATCCAACACGCATTTGAGGTACCCTTTGCTCAACCTCACCCCTGGAGCTTTCGTTGCAGCGGCAGCGACCTGTTCGCAGCCAAGTCGGATGAGGCGGCTATGGCCGGACGGCAGACTAGAAATCACGTTCATGTCTTGAATCACCCACTGCAGCATCTGGAGCCGCATGTTGAACTTCAAGAGTTTGCGCACGGGCTTGCGAACGCTCTGGCGGCGGAGGATGTAGCCGGCGGCGTGATGCAGGGCTTTCCACAGCATGCCTCCACCTTGGCAAGGGGTCCGGATTTCCTGCTCCTCGAACGTCTCCACGATCATGCTCTCGTACGTTCTGCCTGGCGTGAGGTAGTTGAGGATGTGCGTGTAGAAAAGCTTGGTCGCGTCGCCGTGGTCAGCGTCATCCAAGTTCACGGGCACCGCAAAGAGCCACCACGTCTTGTCCTGGATCAACTCCAGGCTCACGTTGTCGAAGGTGACGCAGGTGTGCTGCCGGATCCTGGCGGGCCGGTCGGCCATCTGAGGGTGGTAACCGCACTCGGGGTTCGTGTTCACGACTGTCACGCGGCAGGTTCCGGCTTCCGTGCACTCGACAATCAAAATGAACGGCTGCAGAGTGACGGGGAACATAGCGGTTTGGCCTGTTTGTTTTTTGTGTTTTATGTTTCCGACGATCCCGTGGGACGTACAGATTGGTGTCGACCTTCTGTTTGTTTTGTGTTTCCGACGATCCCGTGTGGGACGTACAGATCGGTGTCGACCTTCTGTTTGTTTTGTGAGCAGCTACATGTGGTCGGTGGGCTGGGGAGGCTAGGATGAGAAGCTTTCCTGTGAGAAGTTTACTGTACCGGGCTAGACTTCATCTCATGCTTGAGCCAGGATGCCCAGTCTGCTGCCTTTGCGCTGGGCTCAACCTGGATTGGGGACCAAATCACGGCTTGAACTCACAAGCCATAGCACGAGATTATGTTTGTTCGTGCGCTTTAACCTACATGTGTTCTGGTTAAACCGCTGCCAAGGTTCTTTTTAGTTGAGAATGTCTGTATCGATGGCCTGCACTAGCCACTGGATGACTTCTTTTTAGCTGTAACGAATGCTGTCGCCAGAGAAGCAGAAATTGGTTGTCGCTGGAAAACAAGAAACTTTTAACACACCGGGCATCAGCTTGCTCAGTTGATCGCCGATGTCGCTGACGAGGAGTTCAAGGTGGGTCGAGAAAGACCAGCGGCAGTATTTGCTGAACCGTTGGAAGAGCGGTACCGCGTTGGCGCACGTCTTGAGCAGGTACTGGAAGGCGACGAACTCCTCCTTCGTTGAGCCGAGCCACACCTGCTGCTCGAGGATGACGTCGCGGAGCAGGCGGGTGAAGGCTTGCATCCCTTCGTCCGACCTCACGTCTTGGTCGAAGTTGCTACTGAGGAACTCGGCCGTGTACACAGAGTGCGCCCAGATGGGGACTGTGTCGTCCTGCATCATCCAGCCGAGGGCCATTTCGAGCTTCTCGGCCCGCCCCACGAGGAAGCTGTGCTCCGCCTTCTTCAGCGTCCCGTTCTCGAGCGAGGCGTTCAGGCTCGCGATCTTGCTGTCGAACGCGGCGGTGCCTTGCTCCTGCTGCCGCTGCCGTTGGCGGTCGTACGGCGTCGTCGGCACGTCGCTGACAGCGTGCATGTCCGCCATGTCCGGGAGCCCTGGGGTCCGGGGCAGAGTTTTCCCCGCGGTGTTCATGGCGTTGAGGCGGAACGCCCGCAGCTTCTCCCGCTGGGCCACGAGCAGGTGCTCGAAGACTTGCACGTCCCGCACGGCTGCCAGCAGCGGCCAAAGGTCGCACTCGGGCAGGCTCTTGTCGTGCTTCTGGTCGTTGATGATGAGCTGCAGCACCCGGGTCCAAGGCACCCCCTGCGCATCGGCGACCTCCTCCAGCGTCGCCTCCACGTTCCTCTTGAACTGCCGGTGGTGCGCGCCCAGCACCTGGGCCGTCTGGGCCGCGGTTTTCTCGCACGTCTTGTCCAAGAAGGCGGTCAATCTCTCCGCGGCGTAGATGCCACCGGACTGGCACCACAACTGTTTTTTAGAGTTGGGGTTCGCTTTTGAAAATTCGGGATTTTAGAGCCTCCGGGTGACCTTCGCCAAATGGGTTCTATTAAGGTACGCCCGAAGTTTCTCCCGCTCGGAAGGTTTTTCGTTCGCTTGAGATACTGGGATTTTACTCCCAGAAAGTGGTCAGCCTCTCCGCGGCGTAAATGCCGCCGGTCTGGCAGCAGGACTGTTTTTAGAGTTAAGGTTCGCTTGAAAATTCGGGGTTTTAGAGCCTTCCGGTGACCGTTGCCAAATGGGTTTTTTTAAGGTACGCCCGAAGCTGCTCCCGCTGGGAAGGTTCGCTTGAGAATCCGGGATTTTAGTCTCCGGGTGACCTTCGCCAAGACCGGGTTCTTTTAAGGTACGCCCGAAGTTTCTACGTGCACGTCCCGCACGGCGGCCAGCAGCGGCCACAGGTCGCACTCGGGCAGGTCCTTGTCGTGCTTCTGGTCGTTGACGAGCTGCAGTACCCGGGTCCAAGGCACCCCTTGCGCGTCGGCAACCACCTCCAGCGTCGCCTCCACGTTCCTGTGGTGCGCGCCCAGCACCTGGGCCGTCTGGGCCGCGGTCTTCTCGCACGTCTTCTCCAAGAAGGCGGTCAGCCTCTCCGCGGCGTAGATGCCGCCGGTCTGGCACCACAACTGCTTTTTAGAGTTGAAGTTCGCTTGAGAACCCGAGATTTTACTCAAAGAAGGTGGCCAGCCTCTCCGCGGCGTAGATGCCGCCGGTCTGGCACCACAACTGCTTTTTAGAGTTGAAGTTCGCTTGAGAACCCGAGATTTTACTCAAAGAAGGTGGCCAGCCTCTCCGCGGCGTAGATGCCGCCGGTCTGGCACCACAACTGCTTTTTAGAGTTGAAGTTCGCTTGAGAACCCGAGATTTTACTCAAAGAAGGTGGCCAGCCTCTCCGCGGCGTAGATGCCGCCGGTCTGGCACCAGGACTGTTTTTGAAGCTTTGAAACCAGAACTGTTTGTCAAATCATCCGGGAGCAGAGTTCTCGGAATACAGGGAGCCGGAGGAAATGAAGAACAGCGGGTTACAGGACACGCGGTGAAGGAAAGAAGCGCAGAGGGGTCAAACACAGTATTTCACAGTGCGTGCGAGTAGTTCATCGGTTTCCAGCAGCTTGCATTTGCCCTGAGTCATTTTCAGGTTTTTTTAGCCTGCACACTGCGTGTCGTTGCAGGTTACGAATTCTACCAAAAACATGCTGTCTACTTATTTTTAGCCTGCACAATACATTGAAGGACAACCCGCAAGATTGTTAGTACTACCAAAAAGTCGCTCGTGAACCTCCGCGTTTCTAGAGCCTCGTGGGATGACCCTCGGGCGATTGGTGTGAGCATGATAGTGTGGATAGTGTCATCTTCCTCTCACCTTGGTATCTGGGTACTTCCAAATGCTTCTAGGGGAATCGCAATTTATCTGACTTGAAAAATAAGCAGCCCAAAATGTTACATGTTGTGTGGTGTGAGTGGTGTGATTAAATGATCACGTACCTTCAAACCGTCCATGACGGCAGCGTCACTGACTTCGATGTACAGCCCAAAGTGGCCTGCGGGATACATGTCGTACACCTCGGTGATGTAGATGCGAAGATATCGTCCGATCACAGGCTTCTGGAAGTAAACTGAGGCACGTTCGTCGAAGTCGGTGGGGCCGTCGAAGGTTGCCAGTTCGTCAACGTGCTCCCACGTTGTCTCGTCCTCGGACACCTTGCAGATGAAACTCACAATGTAGTCGTCCGAATGTGGCTTGATTTCAACTCCGCCGATGGTCCTGACGCACCCGGCGTCCAGCTGGTACCACGCTTGACTGTCGTGCTCATCGTCGTACTCCTCCTCGGAGGCCATCCAGCCGTCAGTCGAGCAGAGCCGGCCGTTGCTGAAGTCCTTTTCCTCTTCAGTCTGCAGGACGCTGCTGAAGGTGTGGTGTTGCCGGGGCAGGTCGACCAACGTCCAATTTGATTCTTCACCGAACAAATCGCTTCCCGCGTCGCTCCCGCCTGCGCGGTGTGTCTTGAAGGTCGTACTTTCCCGACTTTTTTCCACGTTTTTCGCCGACTGTTTTTCTCTTTTTCATTCACTTTTCGCTGATTCATAAGATCTCTGTTTCGTGAGAACATAGTCGGATTGGGTCTTCGGCGCATCCATTTTTATTAAGAGAGATCGCTCAGGTTGTTCTCAGTCGATTTCAGTGTGGGGTCCCAACTTCAGCGTGTTTGCGATTCGTTTGCAACTATACAGTTGTCTGGCCTGGCGGTGGGTTTTTGAGGTGCAACCCGATTGAGGGCTCATGATGCGAGCAGGGTATCGCACTCTGCATTGCTCACAAAGCCCACCCGTCTCCCCTTTTGATCTTCAACCATTGGTGCTGCGCACGTGCCCACTGTGCTCTGCGGAGTTTACCTCGCAGTTTGCCACCGCAAAAAGAAGACAAGTCAGTGCTGCCTAGCGAGTCGCAGTCACAATCAGAGCGGGGGCCTGAGCCCTTTAACTGATTGCTCAGACACGCCTCCTCCCCGTGACGATTCGCCTGTGCTAGTCGCCAGAAAACATGGAATGGCACGGTTTGGCACGTATCTTTCCATTTACCATTGCCGCTCTCGAAGGTTTTATTTCCCTTCTCTGGGCCCGCTAGCAGCGACGGACCTCGCTTCGTGGAGCCACCACGAGGGGAAAAACAGAGGGTTGGATGGAGAGGACGCAGGCGTGCGTCGGGGCCCGTGAGGAAGCACCGGCCAAGACTGCGTGTTGATTGTATTAGCAATGCATTGTTGGTACTAGAAAGCAGTAGTTGGCAGTGTACTACACGAAACTTACCAAAGCAGGTGAGTTCCACTAGTGCGCACAGTAGTAGTAGTAGTATGTGTCATCCTACTCCGGGAACAAGTCAGGCGAAGAACGGAGCAATCTTTACAAACAAACGAGTGACTGAAGGTGGCCGCTTGAGCGGCGCCAATCCGAGCACACAGCAGCAGTGACGCGTCGGCAGTATTTGCACTTCAGGATGGGGCTGCCGTCATGAGCGTCGACGGCTAGCGAGTGTCGGCAGAGGGTGCAGTGGTCGGAGCAAGCTTGAACGTGGCAGGTCGGTCCAGGAACGTGACGGTCAACCACAGCTTGCAAAGCTTGAGTCGGAGGCAGCACAGTGCCACAACCCCGTCCGCTCTCTCGACGAGCTTGTGTTCAGCGCGAGCGCCAATCCCCAAGGTGCGCCAAGCCTTGATGCTTTAGTTTGGGAAATCGGTAGCCACTTGACCCGCAGGCCCGTGGCTCTGCAGTACCGCCGAACACGTGAAGCTTGGCTCCCGTGTAGCAGGCTTTCCCTGGTACCTAGTGCGCGCAAACAAAAATAAGAATTCGCATACCACCGAGTCCAAGACCGGTGATCTTCTGGCGTAGGGCCTTCGGTAGGGTGGACAGATCGTTGCACTGCAAGACTTCGTCAAGAATGTCCAGCAGTTTCGGTGACTCGGTCTCTGCCGCCAGCTCCGGCTTGTACAACGTAAACGGGTACCCACGCTGTTCAGTTTCCTGCCGCCTGTACAGATCGAGAACCGCCGAGGTAGCCATCGGAGGCACGCCAGCTGCTTGCTGCTCCGTAGGCAGGCTGCGCTGAGTTAAAACAAACCCGAGACGAGGCGCAGGTCCTGCAGGCGGCTTTAGGGGCTGAGGGCTGACTTTTGGGTGTCTTGTAGCACGCAGGCGAACGGATTGCCGTCTTTTTGGTCTTCGTCGACTGCAGAGTAGAAACGAAAGAAGCAAGGTGGAGAGAGAACGTAAATCGGTGTTGTCCGTCGATGTACTCGTGCAGTGTGTGCGTTTGCTGACGACTGACCGAAGTTGGCGGTGGGCGTTGGATCGAACGTTGGCGGCCGGAAAGGAAACAGAAGACTTCAATGTGTTCGGAAAACGAAGGAGTTGAGAACCCCCGGCGCAGCGATTTTCTTTCGGGCTGCCCTGCAATAAACACGGTCACGGCCTGCGATTGGAGAGGAAGGTTCGCCAGCCGAAAAAGAAGGACAGTCGTCGAAGAAAAGGAGAGCGAGCGCGTGTGTACGAAGGGGGCAAGAAGCGGAAAAGAAGATGGGAAATTGCTTCCGCTTCTTGCTGTGTGTGGGCACCCCGCGGACGGTCCGCACACGCAGTCCTTTTTCCCCTGAGAAGTTTCCAACCAACGGCGTCGAAGAGGAGGAGACGTGCCCTTTGCAAGTTGGTTACTTTTTGTTGGAGTGGCGCGAGACGATGTAAGTGCGTCCCGCCCCTTTCTTTTTGTTCTGTGGGGAGGGGAGTGTGTATACGGTATATCAGGTGCTTCGATCGGTGCACGATGCGTCGGGGGGTGAACTCTTCGTTTAATGTTTAGGCAGGACGCTGCCTCTCACTAAAACCGGGGGGATTGCAACGCCGTGCTTGGAATGGGTATGTGCTCAACATCGCACTGGTCCCGTCTGCGCCGTGTTTCAGTCCTGCGGGCCACGGACACATAAGGCGGACCATCATCAGCGCGGAGCCTGAGTGTCTGCAGACAGAACAGCGCTGAACCGACGTGTAAGTTCACTTAGAGATCCGGGGGTTTAAAAGTCTCCGGGGGACCATTGTCGTAAAGGTTCCTTTAAGGTATCGAATACAAGTGTGCATCATATCTGCGGTAGTGGCAGTACGTGTGCTTGTGCGTGTATCTTTCCGATTGCCAACTAATCGACTTTTTTGAGAGCGCACTCTCATTCCCGACGTGTCTTGACATGGCCGGGGTTCTTGCGACCGACACCGAATTCACGTTCGGTAGGAATGCGATCTCGGGTCCCCCACGTTCTTTTCTGCGGCGAAAGCAACGGATAGAACGCGGTGGTTGCTTGTCTGTACGGGGAGGGAGGACTAGCGTGTTGGTGGGTCGAACACGATCGGTCGCCAACTCGTACGAGCGCCAGGGGAGAGCTCAGGACCCTGACTCTAAGAATATTTCTGTTGACTACACTTTTCATCCAAGGTTGATGGTCAGCCACTTAGAATGAACCTCTCGTCAGCGTTGCCCAATGGCTAAGACGCTCCAGGGAATGCAGCGCGGGTCGGGTAATCTTTTTGAATCTCGTGCGATCATCTGCGACCAGCCAGTCCAAACCCGACGTGTATGGATGTTCTACACGCCCTGGTCACGATTGAGAAGAAGAAAAATCGACAACCCACCCGGCTCTACACGATCAACCCTTTCGAATTACCCGAAACGGGGGCCCCAGACGCGCTGCCAGCTACTCTTTCGAGTTTGCAAATCGATGCTTACCCCAAAAAAAAAACGCCCGCATGATGCTAAGTTCGGTGTCATGGCAAGTTCGACCCGAAGCTAAGTTCGGCGTGTGATGGCAACTTCGGGTCCTGGACCCGTCGAACCCTGATTGAGCCGTTCCACTCTTGATAGACCGTGATACCGAATAATACAGCACCGGGCAATTCGATGCAGCTCTAGGGACTAGGGATGGACCAGATAGACCGTGGTGGACCGTGATTCACTGTGATAAACAGCGGCAGGCACTTCGATGCAGTTTCAAGAGATAGGGACGGACCGGCTCACTGATGCTAAGTTCGGGGTCATGGCATGTTCGGGGAAACGGAAAAGAGGGTCGCGCACTACTCGACTGTCCCACCGGCGGGAGAAATCCGCCCTAGTCCGCTTGTCATAAGTACCCCCCAAACACCGGTGTACAAGTGTCCTGGATAGGGATACCCTATCCCTGGCTCAGAAGAGAGGCGGGATAGCTCGCTCGCGAGCTAAAGTTGAAAACTTCAAATTGACCAAACCTCTGGACTCGGAACATTCCATTTCAAAGTTTCACTGAGGGAGTTGAAGCCTGGCTGCACGCAGGCGATTCGCTCCAACAGCATCACTAACACCTCTCTTAGTAGGCCTGCACCTGTCAGTGGACTGCTGCCGCAGGCATCGTCGCTCTCACGTGCTGAAAAACGAACGTGCAAAGCTTTGCAAAGACACGTTGCTATGAAGATGACAAAGAAAAAGAAAAGGAAGAGGGCAAAAGAACTACGACGGGGTAAGGAAGCTGAAGCCAAAGAAGAAAAGAAGCAGGAGCAGAAGAAGAAGAAGAGGAGGAGACAAGGAACAAAAAAGGAAAACTTGGCGAGACGTACAGGAGAAGGGATTGCATCAACCGGAAGCGCCAGATTCCCTTGTTCGGTTTCCGGCCACGCGAAGTTGACTGGCGTATATTCTTTCGGCACAAACACCGCGTGAACTAAACAGCCTTCTTGCTGCGATGACAGTGCACGTTTTGGCGCGTTTAGGACAGCTCCATCATTGCAAAGCACCAGTTCCCGAGTTTTCTCGGCCGCTTGCTCTCTTGTGTGGTGGCAGCTGGTGGTGCACAGTAGTACCACGCACTGCAGTAAACACGCCAGGTCTAGGCTGAGGCGAACCCACTTTTTCCTTTCCGAACCCCGGTCTTTAACCTCTGGCCAGCGGCACCCCTCTCCTGCTTGTGTTCATGCGCCGTAACAGGATCGGCAGCCCCTCGGGCTCATGACAGGGTGCCGCTGGAAAACACTCGCCTCTTTCCTTTCTTGCCTTCCTTTACTCTCGGTCAACTTTTCGGGTGACTTTTTTTTTTTTTTTTTCCCGACGACAACTAGTGTCAGACTAGCCTACCCGAAGGCAGTTGATTCCTTTAGGCTTTTTTTTTTTTTTTTGACGCTTTCGGGGTTTTGCTTCTTTTATTCTTCTCTGGATTGTCGGCCCTTGGGGGTGAGGGGGAGATTTTGGCTCAGCAAAAAAACCAGCCCCAGGCCGGCTTTCCGTCGCTAACCGACTGCCAGATGGTAGGATCGAAAGGGGGGAGGTTCTGTGCTCAACACCGCGCTGGTCCCGTCTGCGCCGTGTTTCGGTCTTGTAACGATAGACACATAAGGCGGACCATCATCAGCGCGGAAGCTGAATGTCTGCAGACATGACATCGGTGTGAGTCTCGTTTGTCAGGCGGCTGTTCGTAGCTCGTCACAGCAGGACCACCCGTGCTACTAGAGCACAGGCGAATCGTCACGGGGAGGAGGCGTGTCTGAGCAATCAGTTAAAGGGCTCAGGCCCCCGCTCTGATTGTGACTGCGAGTCGCTAGGCACTGACTTGTCTTCTTTTTGCGGTGGCAATCTGCGAAGTAAATTCCGCAGAGCACAGTGGGCATGGGGTTGCCGTGTGCAGCACCAAAGGTTGAAGATCATAAGGGACGGAGGGCTTTGTGGGCAATGCAGAGTGCGATATCCTGCACAAACCCGCATCGTGCAGAGCACCGTACGGAGGCCCCAATGGGGGAAGCCTTCTTCTAAGCACAGAACCCCGTATCCGTCTGTCTGGTTCAGAGGTCCTCCTTGTTGGATACTTTGCCAGGATCATTCTGCCCAAAACCTCTCCCTCTCTCCCCCCCCCTTTTGGCACGGTCTCGTACAAAATCGCAAGCCCGGACCCTTCGTTTTTTCATCAGGTGCCCGCAGCCTGGCTAAAGAAAAAACCCAATGCAGGGGGGGGCGCGCGCTACCTTGTTCTCCACTACAAACTCATTCTTCCTGATGCTGGGAAACTTCGAAAAAGCGTATTTCTTGGGTCGGAGATGCTCAGATAATGGCGGTCCTGTTGGGGAGTTCTCAAGAAAAAACATTTTCCCGTGCGCGACAGGGGGGGGGAAGCCCTCAGGGTGGGGGGGTGTGGCGGTTCTTTTTGTTCTCTCCTTTTTCTTTTTTGATTGCGTCGGATTCGTTCGCGCTTCGTTCTGGTCGTTTCTTGTGATGGCTCGATTTCATGCGCAGCTGAGTCTGGCCGGGGGAACCCAGTATAGTGTAGGAGACAGATCAGGCAGGTGAGCAGCGGCACCTTTCGAGAGTGCCCTGGGGTTTGGGACAGGAGGAGCGAAGCTCCACGTATTTAGCGTGCGGCAGACTCGCGGGCTGTCGGTCACGTCTGCCGACTATTCAAACGAGTGGTGAACCTGTCTCTGCTAATTGCGGGACGCTTGTTTGCACGCAGTTGCGCGTCCACGAACGCCACACACCCATGCTCGGTAGGCCGCCCCTCCCATCAAGTACAACCGGTTCACCCTCGCCTAGAAGGTGCTGTTGGAGGACATGAATGCGGTAAGGTCTTATTTGCGGCTTTGGCTGCTCGCAGAAGCACGAAGGCGTGGTGAGCCTTACCAGCTCGGCGTTTGCACTGAAAACAAACCTGAAACCCTAGGGCAAGGGCGGGGCGGGGGTCGTTGACACTGTGCTGTCTCTTACGGCTCGGCCGTTGCAGCGCTCCCCCCGCGACCTTCTTCTTCCACTTTCCTCTTTTCGATCGCCATCTCTCTCAGCCAGAAGAGTCGACTGGCTGGGCTTCCTCCAGCTGTTTCGGCACGCCAAGAAGTCAGCGTGCACTTACCTCTCTAGATTACCTCTCACGAGATTACCTCTCTACAACGATCTGGAGCTTGTTTTCGTGATCCAACGGGAGTGAGGTTCGCTGCCATCGATCGGTTTTGTTCTTGACAAATCGCCTTTGCTAGTCCACCAAAAGGCATGCTCGAGGTGACGTGAGGCCCTATTTTCTGGAAGAGCGTCGAGTTGCCTGCCGCACAGTTGTACCTCAGCTAACCTCAACTAACCCAGTCAATCAGCAGTGGGGTGGACCGGCTCAGGTGCACGTGCCGCGAAATGACGACGAGCACACACAGCGGGTTGGCCTTTAACAAAGGCCCCACGTGACGCTGAGGATGGCTGGGCACACCGGCAGAGTAGCATCGAGGGTTGCTACGATCGCAAGCACTAAGAATGACGGTATACGCACGCAGTCAAGTCCCACGTGTGTGTACAGGCCAAATCAACACAGAGTGTGTGATGCTTAAGACATCTGCACGGACTGATGACCTCTTCGTCCTCCTGAACAAACCCGAGGCTAGCGCATCCTTTGAAAGGATGCAGGCCCGAGTGTGCGTGTGACCGCAGTGAGAACACCCCAGTGCAAATGGAGAATCGGCGTTGCGTCGCAACTCTAGTACTCAGAGTCATCCTTCGAAACCGGCGGGAGCTTGATGAGCATCATCGAAATACCTGCGTTTGCGGGAAGCGAGAGGAGGTGAGGGTACGTACCAAAAATCGCTATACCGACAAGGCATCTTCGCATCCGTTGGTGCGGAGAATAGCTGAGTCGCAGTTCTTGGCGAAGCAGATGGGAAACAGAAGGCGCTGTTATTCTTCGCTTTCTCTTACGAAAAGGGGGTCGGTCCTGATTTCGTTAGCCTCACAGACTGCAATTCTTGTTTGTACGTGCCGGGGGATGTTAGCCTGTTGGTGAATGAACATATCGTTAGGCTAATCTCCTCCCAAACACGCTGCCAGCATTTTCGTTCGAGTTCACAATTAATTGTTATTTTGTTTATGCGTGCCGGTTGATCGTTTTTTCCACTTGTATTTACCCTAGGTGAGGAATTCTGATCAACCACCAAAACACCTACTTCCGCATCCTGGCTTAACGCGAAGTATCGCATCGAGCACACGTCAATGAGTAGTCCAGTCTGTGCGCGATAAACGTAGCGAACCCACATTCGCTCTCTCTCTTTCTCGCCCTTCCGAAGGCAACGCCCAGGATCGAGCGGGACACAATCGCTTCCTCGCCAACATCAGTCCCTTGTAGTGCCGAGGGGGAAGAAGTTGTCGATTGTAAGGGCGCGTAGCGCCTCTCCACGGGAGGCCATTCACCCGCGGAATTGGTGAAAGGACGCGGAAAGGTGGGCATACCGGTCACGTTCTCGCCCAGCCGCGTGAACTCAGCAACAAAGCCGATGTCAAAATCGCACTGTGTGGGGTGTTGTCAGTTGGATGCACAAATGCCGAACACACGACGGCCTTGCGGAAGAGTCGTATCTGGAAGCGCCGGTCCACTCTGTCTGAGGACAGGGACTTGTTTTTGATGTGTTTCCGGTCAGCACGGTAGCTATGACGACAAGAACACATATAAGTGGGCGGGGTGACCTTTTTTCGTGAAGGTTTTGTCCCACAGTTTTTCTAGGGAATTCGTCTTCTTGTTGCGTTAGTGGTCACTACACTATGCCAGCTTTTCGCTACGTGACTCCAGAAGGGTCACTTTTGCCGCGCTTTCGTCGTGGTGCAACGTTTGTCGGTTGTAACTGTCGCTGTGAGCTAGTGACTAGTTCGTAATCAGAGTACGCATCTTCGGAAACTTCGCTTGCTCTTTTCCGCCGTGCGGCAGTTTTTCTGGAGAATTCTGACCATTTCACCTTTGGAGAATCTGCCCTTCCCAGAGGCCCGTGGCGGATCCTCGACGAGGCCACGATGGACGGCCGGCAATGAGAGCGCCTGGCTTTTTCTGCCTCCGACGACAGGGTCCGAGTGTACAACGCGACGACCACCGCCCTGGTGGACGAGCTTCAGGGGATGCTAAGGCGTGACTATCCCCTTCCCTGTCCCTTTATTGGTGCAGGAAATACCGCGGGTGCTGGCACGAGACTTGTCTACCAATTGTGTTCACTGACAGGTTCAGATATCATCCATTGCTTCTGACGTACGAAGTGCGTGTCGAGGCTATTTCTCTTCGCTGCCTCAGCAGTGTTGCTATTGGGCAATTTGCGTACCTGCTGCCATCCTTAGATGTGGTAGCCGTTTCTCAGGCTCCCTCTCCGGAATCGAACCCTAATTCCCCGTTGCCCCCTACAGCCACGGTAGTCCACTCCCAGGGAGCCGCCTCGGCCACCTGTCGGTGGAGGTTCACACCCTGTGACGACAGGACGCGGGAAGAGACAAAAACTGCACACCTCTTCGTCCTGTTTGCAGTAGTTTCTCGCGAATCCGATGCCGAGGGCGGCGTTCTCGACGGCCTCCGCCCCGACCCCACGCACGGTCACGTTCCGGTTGCTCGCCATGTTTTGCTGTGAGTTCATGAGTAGTGCTGAAGGTACGTCTCCATCCCGTATGATGCTGACAGTGAACTTGGCGCTGGCTCTCGGCCTTTGCGACAATCATAAGCCTATCCCCTGGAACTGCATCGCATTGCTTGCTAGCGTCTATGTCACGGAACACGACGCTGCACCACGTATCAGGTCCACTCTGTAGTACCACAGGGTATACATACACCCTACGTAGATGCATAGCATGCTACCGCGTATGCTATGTGCTGCTACTAGCACTATCCCCTGGAATTGCATCGAATTGCCTGCTAGCGTCTATGTCACGGAACACGACGCTGCACTACGGTCTATCAGGTCAGGACGAGTTAAAGAGGCGAAAGCATGAGATAACCGCGCCGCCGGCGATGCAGAGTATTGCCATCGATTCTTTGCATTCGCGCGAAAGCCGATAAGAGAACTTGGCACAGCTTCCGGGCGCATGTTGGCTGAAAGAAACAGTAAGGTTTTCCGACCCTCCCCAACCCCCGGCCACCTCGCCCAAGCTCGTTTTCCTGAGCTCAGGCAGCCACTCAACATTCCCTTGCGCTAGTGGTATCAGTTACAAACACGTGTTCTTACTTCTCCCTTTCTTTAAGGCAGTTCTCGTCGGTCAATACGAAGCCAGCCGAAGCTGGTGGAGTTAATCTCATTGGTTCATTCCTTGCCGCCCTCGAAGCCGCTGCTGCGGGGTACGACTATTTGGTTCTACACCCCTGCTTGCGCACGGAAAGCGTTCAGCCCATTCCCCCTTCCTCACCGTGGTAGTATCAGCTCGTAGAACTCCAGCGGGTGTGGTTACTGTCCCCGGTCAATCAAGCGGCGCAGTGAAATACTCGCTTTCCTCCCCGTGGTAGCAATGTGCCCGGTCAAAGCAGCGCAGTGAGATACACACTGGTCATACCTTAATGGCGGCTGCGAGGTTGCGGGGCAGGGTTCGCGCCGCGACGGTAAGGATACGCTCGTCCTCCCGCTCCTGCACCTCGATGACCTCCTTGTTGTTGTACAGGAGGATGTGCGCGCCGAGCTTCGGCATCGTCTGCGTGGTCCGTTCGTACGACACTACACGCGCGTTCTCGATGCGACCGATGACTCCCTTTTCCTCCCTCGCCAAGAAGTTCCGCGCCACCGCGGCGGCCTTGATGCCTTGGTTCACCGCCCGGGCACCGATGGCCCGCATGCCGGCGCTCTCGAAGTCGCGGAGGGCGTAGCAGCAGGCCCCGGCGACCTTGTTGACGCTGCTCCCGCCACCGACGTAGAAGTCGTTGGACTTGATCTTCTTCTCACCGTCCGCGTCTTCTTCCCTCGGCCGCGGCGCAGGCGGCTCGCTCCGGGGCGGCGCTTCGGTGGTGCAGTACGACCGCACGAAAGGCGCGAACAGCGCGTTGGCGGGCGCCGAGGCGCGAAAGAGAAACAACGGCGAAGCCGAGGTCCCCGTGATCCGATACGCGGCACGTCGCATACTGTCGGCGGCAGAATGGAAAGGGTGGGAGGGGGGGGAGTGGGTGCTGGGTGTGGTGGTCGTTTTCAGAGTTAAAAGTTCGCTTGAACTTCCGGGGGTTTTAGTGTGACTGGCCTTAGAGCAAGCAAGGGCTGTACGAGTGCGGGTTGTTTCTTTGGTGTACACGTACCGTACTGTGACGTTCGCGGTAAAAAGACTTTTTGTTTGTGCATGCCGGTTGATCGCCTTCCCACCTTACCCTGCGTCAGTACCCTGTTTCAGGTAAGGAATTCTGATCAACCACCAAAACAGCTGCCTACGTCTTTTTAGCCTGCACAAGACATTGAAGGGCAACCCGCAAGATTGTTTGTTTAACGCTTACGCCCGCCGCTGAACCCAGATTCACCTGTGTTTCGTGTGGCGGCTTTCGCAGCTGGCAGCCTCCTCAAGTATTTCCTACAAAGCAGGTGCTTAAACAAAAACCGTACACTGCGAGATTTTCGTTGACCGCACTACCCTGAGCCCAAATCCTGGACGTGGTTTCAGATGGCAAATTTGGCAAATGATCATGATCAGAAGGTCCTACTTGGGCGGTTCAGTTTCCTCACACATTGCATGTGGCTAAAAAAAACGGCAAACCCACGACGTGCCACTTCGAGCACCAATCAACCAAAAGCTATCGGGTCCACTTTTCAGTTGAAGGCTGCGTGGCTTCGATTCATTTAGGCTGAACCCACTGGTATTGAACGAGTTCAGACAACCATCATTTAGCTGCCCGTCAGCGTCGTTGGACTTGGAAGTGATTTATCGTGAATCAAAAAATCCCTGAGTGCAACAATCTACACGTGCGTACTTGTCACGGATAGTACTTTATTATTTCCCCCGCGCCCTTCAGGACGTGAGAAGCTTAGGACGCTGTGTCTGGATGTTTGAGAAAGGAGTCAAAAGGAAAGACTCGCACGAGCGAGGACCTGTGTAGGAGGGAGACCCTGTATCGCTGTACAGCGATCGCGAGACTTGTTGCTGCAGTAATCTTTCGGGGGTGCACATAACCCCTGATGACGTGCAGGGCTAGTATTTGAGAGGGACTTGAGGGCTCGTAGCAAGGGTGAATTGTGCTTGTTCAAAGAAACCGAGGCCGGTAGAGCGTGGCAGTTGACCGCAGCAATCAATGCCTCAAGCCGAGTGAAGGTAGTTGAGCGACTCAATCAAATCAGTCAACATTCCCTTCCCGAGCTCGTGATATCAGTTACAAACGCGTTCTTGCTTCTCCCTTTCTTGGCAGTTCTCGTCAGACAATACGAAGGGCAGAAACTCCGGCTGCTGCTACAACCCTGTTTCGGGCAGTCTTGCCTGCAGAGAAACTAGTAGCACATGATCAACACATGTGCTGCCGCACACTGACACTCCGTACTTGGACACTGTCGTGCTAGTTCCGCTTCTTCATCCATGAGGTCTATACTTTCACATGAAGGATCTTCGGCTTGGGGAGGGCAAGCCCAGAAGTCGCGGAACTTGACGCCGAGGCCATACTCGGTGGAGCAGCCTATCACGCCCTCAAGGAAGCTGCTCCACGGCGCGCATGCCTTGCCGGTCACGGGATCTGTCACAGCTTGCCGCTCTTCGACGTGAGAGAGTTATTCATGTAGAAGGAGCTGAGGCAGCCTAACCGGAGCTCGAGGATTTGCTTGCTCTACGGTGCACACCTTGCCAGAGTACCCGAGCAACCTGACCTGCAGGCGGATGCAGGCAGACACGGGCACCTGCCCGTCTGCAGACAGCACTGGCCTTGGGAGTGGGATTGAAGCACCAAGGCTTTACTTGCCTGCTGTTTTGGCGAAACAACACACGCCTGCGTTCGCTTGCAGACTCGCTTTGACCCGGTTGAAGACACGGGATGTTGAAGCGAAACACCGAAGAAGTCAATTCTTGAGAGAGAGAGAGACGAGTTAGAGTACAGGGTCTTGATACCAGTCATTCTATTATCAGTCAGAAAGACTAGTCACCAGTCTGACTACCACCTCGCCATACGACTAGCGACTTTTTTGTCAGTAGACAAAGGTGTTTCCTGGTCAGGGTGGGCGGTTTTCCAAGCGTTTTTGTGGGCAACGTAGACCCGGTTGCCTCCTTTCGACAAACTACACAAGGGCAGCTGGAGGTGCAGCGCTTTGAGAATTTCGGTGCGGCGGCTGGTTTCCTGGAGGACCAGGGATAAGCTCCGTTTGGAGCGGGTGGTAGCTGTGCTGTACAACCGCGGTCGGGTTTCCTATGGTCCGCATCTGCTTCTGGTACACCCTGCGCATATACACCGAGACCACGATGCAAATCACGTAAATGGCGAGGCGAACGCCCAGCGACAGCGCGTCCATGTTCAGGAAACACGAGTTGTGATCCTCGTTCTTGCAGTACGCGGCCTGCGGCGTCTCGCCGTGCACCAGGGTGTAGTCGGGAGGACACCTGCGGAAAGTGCACACGTCGTCTTCATAGGTTCCGATGTCCTCGCAGGCAGCACGAGAGGTGTTCGCAGAGGTCATATCCGTGTTGCAGTCCACGACCGTTGCCAAGACTATGCAAAGGAGCGTCGCATAGACGACTGTCCACACCGCGCTTTGAATGATGCACCCGGTGGCAGCCCCGAGCTTGCCGGGTATAGTGTTGCAAAAGCACGACGTTGCGAAGCAACCCCAGCAGCCGCAGAACGCAGTGCCGACGCAAGCCGCGTTGTAGTGCTCCTTGGCGTCGACGTACCCTACAACCTGCGGTTGCCCCAACACCGGCTGCCCGTACTCTGGAGGCGGCCGTGCGTAATAACCGGGCTGTCCCATCACCACGCACCGGCTCACCATCGACCGGCGACAAAGGTTGGATGCCGGTTGGGTTGTACCCGGGTGGAGGTGGATACGACCGGCTGGCATCGGCGCTGCTGTGCACTTCGTTGTCGATGCTCTCGGATCCCATTTTCTTTTTTGTTTTTCGGTGTAATTCCCTTGAATCTCAACACTTGGGCGAGGCAGTCTCATTGGGATTTCAAGATTTGTTTGACGTGGGATGTAAATGCGCAAAATGAAAATCCTTCGCGCAATTGTTCCTGCGTGCATCTATGAGAATGTGCGGCAGAACAACGAGCTGCTGTGTGTTTAAGATGCCTTCAACCATGCGGCTTCGCAGGATGCTCATTATGTCCACACACTTCCAAGCGAGACACTTCGGCTGAGCTTCTACAGGTTCCCCCACCTTTGCCAGTACTGCTGACGGGTCCAATTTCAGTTGTGTTTCTTCACAACCCACGGTAACAAGTCCTTCCGAAGTGCGCCTGACACTGTGTCGAACTTGCTGCATGCCCGGCAGCAGATGCCGTCGACGCAAACTTTGAGCCAGGGATACGCAACTGATCTCAGTGTCAAGGTGACGCGGGATGCACAGCGCATTCCGCGTCACCTTTCCCAGTAGAACGCCGGGCGCATTCCATGTCATCGTCACCCTCGTGACGGACTGATCACATATGTGAAGAACTAGAGGGTGGGCTGCAAAACTGTGCCTCGGGAGTGCATTCGGGTAGTCCGGAAGGCCGCGGCGGTGTGCCATCGAAACTGTGCCCGGACCATACGTTCTCGACGGGTCACTCGCTCCACGTCTCGTCGAGCTACGAATTCTAAAGCGTTGTGGTCGTTCTCTCTCCAGTCCCGAAGAGACCTGGTTTGTCCGTTGCTAACAGGACTCCGCTGGAACTGCGCTGCGGATTTCTCCAGCACCGTTTGGTGGGAAGTTGGAAGCTCGCACCGAGCTTCAGTCGTTTCCGTCGGGTGTGCGCATCGACACCGACACAACAGGCAAACACCAAAACAATCCTTGGAGCTACTAAATCGCATGGCCTGGCAGTCAAGCCTTCTAATCTTGCAACTTACGCTCCACATCTGGAACGTGTGGACTCTCACACGTCTTTTGAATTTATTGTGCCACACACGAACCCTGAGCGTCCGCATGTGGACCCCGCGAATTTTCTTTGAGACCGAAAACGAAGCGTAAGCCCTGAACGTGGCCTTGTAGAAAAGTCAGAAGACAACAGCCTGACACCTTCACTTCGATGGTGCGTCTGAGTCGTAGTCCCGGCACGAGAGGGAACAGCAAATCTCGTCTCAGGAGTTTGCGGAACCTCCCCTCGGGGCTGCTGCTGCTGCAGGATCCGACTATGCTTGAGCCCGCTACGATGATTCATCTCCGTTTTGTGGCGAGTTTCAGCGTAAATGGAAAGGCGCATGCAGTGTAGTAAGTCAAGAACGTCGCCTCCAGCCTCACGAGGGTACGATCGCCTTCCACGCGAGCTGCTTTTCTCTGCAATGCTCATCCCTGCAGCAGAAAAGAGAGCTCTTTTTCTCCAGACTGATCATAAACCCTCGTGAAACACAGAGACGCTGAGAATTTTGCGGCACGGGTGGTCCGCAGTCGATGGCCCAAGTCCGCTCTGGCGGCAGTTGTAACACAGCTTCCAGTACGACTTGGGCTCACCCGAAAGACAGAGGAGGGAAGCGCAGGAATAGTTGAGTCGCAGTTCTTGACAAAGCGGATGGAAAAAAGAAAGCGCTTCTATTCTGCGCTTTTTTTTCTCACGAAATAGGAGAACGTTCCCGCTAGGATACGTTCAGGCTTTCCGGCTCCCGCAATCGGGGGCAGCACAAATTCAAGAGATCTGGTCAACTATTCCTTTCGAGAGGAAGAAAACTGAACTGCTCACTATGTGTGTGTGTGTGTTAAGAACCTGGCCCCCCTCTTAGCGAGAGTGCGTCCACGTGTGCGTGTGTGTGTGTGCGTGGGCGCGCAGGATAGGAGCCCTAATCATGTGGGGACAGAAACAGCCGCCGGAACACCAAACAAGCAACCGCAGAAAGATGTGTGAAAACGGGGTTGTGTCTGGAGGCTTTTCGTGTTGTTCTGCAGATGCTTTGAGCTACCTTTGTGTCTATGCTTTCAGTCGTCTTCTTAACTACGGTTAAGTCCGACGATATGTTCGGTTAGCATTCGTGTTCACAAATCTCAGAGATAGATGTGGTTGCGCTGATCTCCCGGGAGTTCTCATGAGAGGGCCACGGCGATTGCAACGGATCGCGTCGTGTCAGGCTTGCACGCCGAGTCTTCGCAGTTGAACTTTGATGAAACTCCGGCCACTGTCTCGGGAAGGAGAGGTGGGGGGAAATCTTAGTTTAATGTTTAGCATCTCGGGGGGGGAGGGTGCGGACTCAAGCCAGCAAAACATGAAGCGCCTCAAAGCCATCCTCAACGCCGAAGTAATGTTTTGGACCAGTTTGGACGAATTTTGGGCTGCCTTTGGACCAATTTCTCTCGTCTAACCATTGGGACTGCAATGTGGCCTTCGCAGGATCCACGCATGATCCACGTGTACACGACCGCCAGACCGCTGTACTCCGTACGGCTGCCCGCATAGATGCAAAATGGCCACCATCATGTTTTGGACCAGTTTTGGACCAACTTTGGACCAAATACTCTCGTAACCCTTACTTGTCGTGGAGTGTACTCGTCATCGTAGTTGTCAGGAAAGAAGCGACCGAAGCATGACACGACGCGTGCAAAGAGGTAGTCTGTAGCGGCTTGTGCAATCTATCGTTACAGATTGTTGCTGCATAACAAGTTCAAACTTGTCATACTAGTTCCCGTGTGCCCCAATGGAGAATTCAGCACGAAGCTGCCAAAAGCAGCGGAGGGGTTGCCCGCGCTATACGGTGTGCCGGGAGCATCCCGGGCAGCAGCTCTTACACATCGAATTGTCGCACGTGGCAGCCGCCAACGCCCCACACTGGCAGCGCGCAGCCGCGCCGCTGCTGCCACTTTTCTTCGCAGCCTGCCGCTTGAAATACGAAGCCTCCCGCGCCAGGAGTTCGAGCATCTTGGCGCAGACAAGCTTGTACTTTGGAAAGTCGCTGAGCGGCAGGGACTGCGTCACGGAGACAATCGTCTTCATCGACAACCCGGTGCTAAGGGCAATTCGAGGAGGAAACACGCAGCAGTTGGTGTGCTTGGACAGGTCCATGTGAGCAGGGTCGTAGATCATCTTGAGCGACAGCTCCCAGGTCATGAACGCGGCCACCTCTGCTACATCGATGAAGACGTTGGACGAGAGCACACGGCTGATGTATGTGTCCGTACCCCACACCATCTGGTCCTTCGCTTCGGCGACGGTGCTGCATCCGTCGATGCGGATGCCATTGTCCCAGCGGTGGATGACGGCGACAGCGCAGTATTTGTTCTTGATGACGAACAACTCGTTCCTACTCTTGAGGATCCAACACGCGTGCACGTGCCGGGTTTCAGACGACTGGCCTGCGGACACGAAGGTGTCGACGATGCCGGAGGGAGGGAATGTGACGGTGTACTTCGGGGCACGGAGGTCATTACCAACAGCCTTGACTCTGCAACCATTACCTGCGAAGACCTTCATGGTCTAGATGTGTGCTTTTTTGTGTTATGAGTAGATCTGTTGAGGGACTCTGTTGGTAAACGTATTAACCACGACGGAAGGGGGCTGGGTTAATTTGGGAAAAAGGGGGGGGGTCCCTGGAAAATCTCATGGTATCGTTGAGAGCTCGGGCAGGATTCATTTCTGGGGTTCACACACCATCTTGCCTTCCAAACCCCCGAAAGGGGGTTAAACCACCTAAGGACGAACTACCACTATAGTGGTAGTTAATTCAAGAAAGTTGGCGGGTGTCAAGTTCGCGGGTGAGAGGCCGAAGAACGGTCGAAAGTGGTCGCCGTTTGCTTTATTGGAAAGATCTGATGCGAATCTTGAAATGCGTTCTTCGGGCATGTATGCGGGAGCAAAAACGTGCGGAAGTGGGCACTGCCGCATCCGCGTCCACCAACCAGTCGATGCGAGCCCCGTACGTGTGGCACTCGCTACCAGCACACACCACATCTCTCACGTCTGAGCAAGCAGCCCCTGACGCTTGAAATAAGCTGGCCCCGGCGATAGCAGCAAAAAGGTTCGTGGCCCAACGCGTGTTCACTATTGTGGTTTCTTCTCCTTTTCGAACGGTCGAGATCGACCAAACATGGACCCAAAACCTTGATGAAAAGTGAGGCCTCTAGCTCCCTCAATGGGGCTGGGCGGCGGGAAGAGGCACGGAGGAACGAACCCCTTCGGAGGGCTGCTGACAAGCCACGGAGACGTGCACCCCAATGCAGGTTCCAAATCCACGTCTGAGGATAGTGAGCTGGAATTGTGCGGGGAAACCTTTGGACCACGTCGCGCTGGTTCTGGCTATCTTCCACCCAAAGGGTACCCAGAAAACCCCCGTCGGGGAACGGTTCCCCGTCGGGGGTTACATGTATATAGGTGGGGGTGAGAAAAACGTAGTTTGATGTTTGGGGCAAACTGGCCCACAAGCTTCGGGACTGGAGAGACATCTTCTTGATCTTGCAGGAGACCCACCTCTGGGTACCCTTTGGCACCTGCAAGGAGGCAAACAGACTCCGTACTAGCGTGGATACCAATGCTTCGACACGACAGGACGCTTGCGCGTGTAAAAGGCGGAGCGGAGGAGCTGCTAACCTACGTTCGAATGGGGATAGAAGCCATGAGAATGCCCACCGCCGACCGTGCCGGCTCCGTACTAGATACGCAGTTTCCATCGAAGCCAGGAACTGCCTTGTTTCCGACCATTTAGTTGGGTGGACCTGAAATTGCCCCTGCTAACCCCAGGGGGGTACAGGAGAAACTGCGGGTCAAACTCAAGAGTTGCATGACTCCAAAATGGGACTTCTGGTCCTTGGAAAGGTTTTGTAACACATCTGTCCACAGCAGCAAACATTGGTCCTTTTTGACGTGTCGTCACCCTGGAGGCGCAGCGTTTGAACTCCGACCCATTTCTTGCTCTTCTGACTTTTTTCGACAGAAACAGATGTCCCCCGTCCGTATACCGCTAAAGCGGATTCTGGATGCTGAACCTTGATGGCCACTCCCGATCATGTAATGCTTCCTCCCTTACTCTAATAGATGAGGTCAGCCTGAGTTACAAGCATTTCGTTCGTTTGCGGGCAACGATCCTGTGGCGAGCGCCGGCAGTTGTGAATTTGTTGCATGTGTGGGTCTTTGAAGCGTGGATGATGCCTCTCGCGCTGCTCCCCTTGAGGTTCCTGGCTCATGCCAAAGTGCCGCCGCCCGGGTTAAGGGGTTGCGGCATCAGGCGTGGAATTTGTTGCATTAGTGTGATTGTCAGGCCTTCGACTACCCTGCAACGCACTATGCACACTCCGTGTCTACGTCACAGCAGATGGAACGCGTTTGTTGCGCCGCCGCGGGGCCGGCGGTTCTGCACTCGGTTATTAACGTGCACCCTGACCAACCGAGCCAAGCCCTGTGCCTGATCAAATGTTGTCGAGCCTTGTAGAACGTAATCGAGTACACGCCGCGTTATGTTTTTAAGTTAGAATGCAAAGAACATGCGGCTATAATCCGCATCCGCTCTCTTTCGTGACTTTCCGGCGCGTATTACCTTCTGGCTCGTCGGTCGTTTCGTGGCACCTTTCTTCGCCGCTGGTACCTTATCTTGCACCTCTGCCCGCCAGTGCACGTCTCTGTCTTCCATAATGGCGAGTCCTTCCGCCGCCGCTTCGTTGCCAGCGGCCGTCCTGGTTTTGTCGCCTTCCGCGGCGTTTTCGAGCTCAGGTCGCTTCAGGGGGGAGGTACCAACCCTTGCGCGACTGCGGTGCATGCGTCTGCGTTGGATAGATCCGCTTGTCCTTATTCCGACACGGGTGCAGTCGCTTTTGTGGTGCTCAAGATATCGGCCTGCCTTTGCGCCTTTTGGTCTAATATTCGAAAGACTTTGAACCCACAGAACGCGACGGGAAACGCTGGCGATTTAATGCTGCTTGAGCGAGCTCGTATTCTTCTCCAACGTATGGAGACCGCAGAGCAGAAAAGGGATGGAAGAGGTTGTACGCGGGGAAGCAGAACGCAGAAGGCCAGAGGGAAGCACCCAACAATTACCTCACCTAGTACAGGCGATCGAAAGAAAAGTATAAAAATGGCAAACGAGAGCAGGCGGCGGCCCACGGCCCGGCCCACTCCGGCTGTCGGTGCCAGCCCTTCAATCCTTTCGCAAAGATGAACTGTTGGCTCTACAACAACAACTTCCAGCCCTCAACTTGCATCTCAAGTGCTGAGTCGATAGTGGCTGATGCCTCATCCACCACCCGAGTTTCGCTAGTCCCCAAAAGTCCCCCTGGCAACTGATGCTACAAACAAGCGTCCTGGTACAGGAATCGGTCCCGCAAGCGTGGCACACTTGAGTACAGGCTCTACCACCTGAGCTGCGATACCTATGAAGTATCAAGCTGCATTACTCTGTCAGTTTTCAAGGAGACGAGGTGGTTTCCCACCCCAACCAGTGCAGCTACGGGAAGATTCAAAAACTAACTGCCTTGTTATTGGACTTCCGGACAGGGAACCCTCGCCACGACCGCGGCCGGGAGAGGAACCTTTTCTTCAGTAAACCCTCTTCCCATTGCACAAGCCCTGTGGGCGTGATCAATGGCAGAGAGAGGAGGAGGGACCCGGCAGTGATCATGACAAACGGTGAACGCGTTGACAAACGTTTGCGTTCGCAAAGTCCATGTCGAACGTAAACGTGGCGCTGGCTGCGCCTGCAGAGTGTGGTGGGGTCGGCTTGTGAACAATTCATGCCCCGGGACGTCGAAGCGTGCGACGGAACACTTGCTGGGGTCTAGTATCTTTCTCCGTACGCGGAGAGCAGAAGGAGACCTTTTTCCTTATTTTCGTCGTGTCCGCCTGCAGCCACATGGACAAGTGTCATCAAGGGTCGTGTACTGCATACTGACCCGGTCCATCGATAAACAAACGCACGCTTGCACGTTTGTCAGGCGTTTGCGTTTGACAAGTCTTGTCAAACGCACGTTTGCAAACGTTTGATTCCATCACTGCGCCAGGGGCGGGGATGGGGTTCCAGTTCGGGCTCAAAAGGAGTGAAGGTAGTCTATTCGCGTCAAGCGCCCACGGTGTCTACTATGGTGATTGCTTTTTTTGTGTTAACAATGCATTGATGGTACTAAATAATTAGTAGCTGGCGGCGTGCTACATGAAACTCCACCAAGCCAAGTGAGTTCCGCTCGTGCGCACAAACAACAGAAAGCGCCATACCAATCTTTTGGCACCATGCAGCAGCGTTTCTTTTTCAGTGGGATGGAGAAGTATTCACAGGATAGACGGCAGAAGAGGAGGGGACTGAACAGAACTCGGAACTGAGCAAAAGGAACGAAAGTGAAGCAGAAGAGAAGAAGCAAGACAAAAACAGAGAGCAGAAGCAGAAAGAATACTCAGAGGAGCTGCCGGAACTCATTTAGAAAGGATGTGGGAATATCATAATATTCTTCTCCTTGGTGTGCGTCTCGTGCTGCGATTAGCTCCAGTCTCAGCCGCTGCGTAAAAGGGTCAGTAGAAACGAACCAACTGTTAATGATCTGCGTGTGTTTGCCACATTTCCATCTGTGAGGGAGCGAGAGGCCCTGTTTCACAGTATATCATTAGTCGGTTAATCTTCTAAGACTAGTCTCTTATACGACTAATGAAATCAGTCCGAGCACTGCCTCTCATGTATGTTCAATGCTACTGGGGAGAGGCTAATTACTACTCACGGTGACAGGGCAAAATAGTGTTAGTTCTTCTAGCATTTATTGTGGTTCAAAGGTTCGATGTTTTAGGATCTCCGGTTGACCATTGAGGCTGGGAGTCGGACAAACTTGGCTTGGCATAGTTAAAGTGTGTGCAAATATGTCTACATCCCTTTCTACCCCCAATTCGTTGGACGTTGCATATTCCTTGCGATCCGTGATCTTATCGTGTTCTCAATACCTCCGACCAGGAGCATCAAAGGGGGGATGTGGAGGAACAAGACCATGGTCTTTGAACGCTTGTGTGTCCCTGTGTGGGGCTCTTCGCAACGTGCAGATATCTCGAGTATTTCTTGCAAAAGCGGTTGTTATTCAAAAAAGGAAGGAGTTTCTTTCGGAGTTGGGACGAGTGCTGGCCCAAGGAATGGACGACCGGCATCAACTGATCAATGAATGATGAACGTGAACCGGCAACCTATACTGCTTCTTCTGCGTGTACAGCATGTGCTGAAATCAGTACGTTATCAGCACGTACTATCTTTTCTGCAGATTCATCTGGGGAAACAACCGCAGTACTGGGGATTCCGGTCGGCAGACCCTGCCACTGGAGGGTTGAGGCCGGAGAGGAGGCAGAGACAAAGACATGCAACACTGGCACTGTGCTCTGTTTCTTTTGCCTGACCCTACGTACTTTTAGTATGTATTTAGCTCCAAGACAAAGAGCTGCGTAAGCCCTGGTGGACAGTGTACTTTGCACTTTTTCGGTGGCTCCGTTCAACTCTTCCTGCGCAACCGTTTGTTCTTCGCTTACACCACCGTGTGTTTTTCTTTTTCACTCAGGACTTTTGACCTGCTGTGTTTGTGTCTTGTCGTGTACGGGTAGACCGCATGACCTCACGTTCAACACGTGGTTCGGTAGCTACAGCACTTGGGACCTCTTCGGTTCTTTATCTAAGGCACAAGCTCCTTTCTTTGCAGTGCCGAGAACAATGCTGCCCAGGGGGAGTGTAACCAAACTCTCCCCCGCTTTGCAGGAGACTTCTGGCTGTGTGGTCCCAATTTCAGTGTGTTCACAAATTTTGTGCAGCAACCCTGGATTCTTGTCTGCATAGGAGCACTTGTCTCAGTGTGTGGATTTTCAGCGTTGAGTTTCGTAGCAACACAGTGAGAGAATCTGTCACTGCGCCGTGATCACTGCAGACGGTAGACGGACTGCAACAGACAACAGCTGTCCGTGCGATGAGCAGCTAACTGGCTGTCGCGATTCTTAGCGTTTATTGTGATTCAGAGGTTCGGTGTTCAGGGTCTCCGGTTGACCATTGAGGCTGTGAGGCGGGTAGTATGAAGGATGTAGGTATGAATATACACTTTAACTACGGCTAGCCAAGTTTGTAAGTGTTGCGACCGACACCCCAAGAACAAATTCGCTTTGAATTTAGTCTTGCAAAGAAACTGTACCTGGCGAGGCTCGTCAGATGGTTCCACCGCGTCCACCAGCGGTTGCACGCTCACCATGACAGCAAAACGTTTCTGAGAGCCAAGCACTAGAGCAAACCGGCTCCCTTCAACTCGGAACGTACCGTAATTGGATACATGTTGAACCGGGTAAAACCTGGGACACCTCTCAGGTTTCTCCCGGTTCGGCATATTTTTTCGGGATTTGCGACTTTGTGTACTTTGCAGAGTATCACGACCCTGATGCTTGCCCGCGCCTTGGGGTGCTCAATACTCAGCTCGACCCCTAGATGCCGCTGTCGTAGGAGGCTGCAGGTCCACCACTGGTGCAGTCACGCAGGAGACTACCTGGGACAACCCCCGGGTGGCCCAGGTTTTACCCGGTCTATCATTCACCCGTTCCAGCTTTAGTCCAGTTCAACATTATTCCTATTACGGTATCAAGCAAGCGTCTTCCAACGCCAGGGAGGAAAGCAATGCGAACAGAACAAATATCTAGCCCTCTGAAGCATGGCGCCCGCAAAGAAAGCAGGCTTCCCTCCAACCAATGAACCTTGGTGCTGGAGCGAAAGAACCCGCCTAAACGAGCTTCGTGACTCGTTCAGCGAGGGGTGTCTAGCCGTGGCGGGGACACCGCCTGGAGAAAGTTTGCTCCTGTGCGACAGCATTCTGCAAGGGAAGGTCTTAGTTTAATGTTTAGACCCAACAATGCCGCTCGTGCATGTTTGATGCTAGCATCAAGTCTTCGTCGAAGGGAGGGGGGACATAACTTTCGCCCCCTGTCGTTTCTTTTGTAGTAGAGATAGCTTAGCTTGGTTTCTTCTGCGAGGAAACCCGTCGCATCTAGATGCTTCTCACGGTTTCGTTCAAAAGGGGGCTCAACTGTCGAGAGGGGGGAGGAATGGGGGCTTTACATGTGTGTGGCACTGGTCGCTTGAGAAATGAGATCTACGTAGGTTGACAGACTGTTGAAAACGCTGACGAACAGGCGGGCCTTTGAAGCGTGGATGATGCCTCTCGCGCTGCTCGCCTTGAGGTTCCGGGCTCATGCCGAAGCGCCGCCACCCGCGTTAAGGGGTTGCGGCATCCGGCGTGGGCCAGGGCCGGGAGGCTGTTCGGAGGGGTCGCCCCCTAACGCTGCCGACAGGCATGAAGACCTGTGCTCATATGAACGGTGGTAATGGTGCCTTGCAAGGAATCTCTTCATCGGGATGAAAGCGCTTACGCGTACACCGGGTCGACCACCGATGTTACCGAGAACAAACCAGCGTGCCCGAAGCAGGCGTTCGCCGTGATTGATAAAAAACGGATCTGGCGCTTCCTTTATTTGTGCGCACTTCCTTCAAACCTGTTTTGTTCATCTTACGGGAGTGAGGATAGTACGCTGCCATCGATCTGGTTTTGTTCTTGACAAATTGCATTTGTTAGACACAAGCATGGGATAGGTGTGGGACAGGTGGGTGTCCAGTAGTTCCTACCATGATCGGTACAAAACCGGCAAAACTTAAGGGCTCCGATTCTTATTTTGCATCCCTTTACCGACTGCCTGCACCACAGATCCTGCCAGGTCAAAATCAACAAGCACGACGGCACTTCGGGCTCTGAAAGTGTGGTCGGCGGGTGAAATCAAGTGCAACCTGGAGCGTAGGGGCACACGATCCGTCGTGCGCCGCGCTGCTTCCGGCTCGAGCAAGAATGCGCTTCCGCTCAGAGCACTCGAATCGGTGGTCCTGTTAGTACTGGCACTTTGATCTCCTGGTCGGAGTTGACGGGGAACGCGGCGAAGAAACGCCCGTCTTCGTCGCCGCAGCTGCGGAGGAGGTCGCAAACGCGCAAACGATGTTTTTGACGTTCTGGCACCCGAGCATGCTGTTATCTATCCGATGCTTTTTGCTATAGACAAGCAAGCTTGTTACCGTTAAAAAGAATGCACTTCCGCTCAGAGCACTCGAATCGGTGGTCCTGTCAGTACTGGCACTTGATCTCCTGGTCGGAGTTGACAGGGAACCCGGTGAAGAAACGCCCGTCTTCGTCGCCGCAGCTGCGGAGGAGGTCGCAAACGCGCAAACGATGTTTTTGACGTTCTGGCACCCGAGCATGCTGTTATCTATCCGATGCTTTTTGCTATAGACAAGCAAGCTTGTTACCGTTAAAAAGAATGCGCTTCCGCTCAGAGCACTCGAATCGGTGGTCCTGTCAGTACTGGCACTTGATCTCCTGGTCGGAGTTGACAGGGAACCCGGTGAAGAAACGCCCGTCTTCGTCGCCGCAGCTGCGGAGGAGGTCGCAAACGATGTTTTTGACGTTCTGGCACCCGAGCATGCTGTTGTCGGAGTCGCAGTCCGTCTCCTGGATGAACCCCGCGTGCCGGTCGAGCATCGTCAGCGCCGCCTTCCGCGGCATCAGCGACACTTGGTTGGCCGTCAGCTCGTCGGTGGCGTCGTACCGCTTCGACGTCCACCGCGTCCCGGGCGGCCCCAGGGCCACGACTGCATGCTCGTTTCCGAGCAGCTGGCCCAGCATCTTCGCCCAGCCGCCGTGGGTGCCGTGGCCGGTGAGGATGATCGTCGCTCCCGGGTTGGCCTCCTGCACACGCTTCACGTGCGCGGAGATCACGTCGAGGACGTCGGTGCCTTGCATCGCCCCCTTGAGGATCCCGACGAAGTCGACGAAGTTCCGCTGCTCGCTGTGGCTCCACAGCGCGAACAGAGGGTTCAGCGCGGTCAGCAGCTGGTACATCGCGGCCTCGCTCCACGTGTCGACGTCGCGCATCCACTCGGAACCGAAGGACGCCTCCTTCAGGACGAACACGTGGTAGTCATACCTCGTGCCTGGTGCCTTCGGAGAGTAGTACCCATCGTACTGATCCCACCCGACCGGAACGCCGTTCGCTTCTTGGAACGTGGAGTTACCCGCCGCCGAGTCACGGATGTTCCACGCCAGCAGGTCGTCCGGGAACCACGCGGCGACTGAAGCTGTCTTGTCGTCGTCGTTGTCCGTCGCGCTGATGAACGTCATGAGAGCAAGGTCCTGAAGCGACACGGACCCGTCCTCTCCCCACGCAAGGTCGCAGACTCTGTATGGGTTCGTTCCTTCGTACCTCCCCGTCGGCGACACCTGGGCTCCAATGGACGAGATCTCCGGCAGCGTCCAGTCGCCGTACCCGTAAACGATGCCCATCAACCCGATGAACACCAGCATGTACCACGTCATGACCATGAGGTCTGCCTGGAGTACCCTCTCCCGGGTGTTCAGGTACACCTCGCGAGCGAGCTTCCGCTTGCCTGTGTCCGTCGTGACGAACTCGGAGGTCTGGCCCTTGAGCATGTACCCGGGGTTTTCGGCCGGGCGCACGACCAAGTCGTACCGGCCGTCTCGGTCACACATCGCGACGTTCGCGTCGGCCTGCCCGAGGGTTGCGTTGGCCCCGCTTAGCCGTTCACTGCGCTGCTTGCGGACGGTCGCTTGCAGCGTGCTGTTCAAAACCGCGGATGAGTTCGCGCCTTTGTCGACCTGGTTTGGCTCCATGCAGCAGCCCTCGGTGCAGCAGGTCTGCCAGATGCTCCCGCAGGGGATGAGGGGGATGAACATCGGCGCGTTCCCCAGCCGCAGCCTGCGCCGCCGCTCTGTTTTTTCGTCGTTGGTGTACGGAAGGAACACCCGGCCTTCCCCGTCGTCCCGAACATGCAGGTCGTGGCGGCGGACCATCATGAACTGCGTCATGAGCATCATCACGAACAGAACAGGCGCAACGGAAGAGACTGTCGCCGCCGCCGCGACGACGGCGAACAGCATGAAGACGACGAAGACCACGACGATGTACGACGCGCGCCGCTGCCGGTTGGCGACCTTTTTCGCGCTTTTCTTCGACACCTTCTGCGTCAGGAGGAGGAGCCCGGCGATGATGGTCACCATGATGATCACGACCCACTCGAAGCTGCTGATCGAGCTCCCGGCCGGGTACATCAACACCAGCACCCAGACGATGCCGACGATCGCGTGCAGCACGTAGGCCTGCGTGCTCAGTATATCAAGCCCGAACTCAGCCATCACCAACGGGTTCGCTCGGCGCCGGCGGTGCCAGCGCACGGCTTCCGGCTGGTTTCGGCCACGCCTCGTCGTCCTGCGAGTATTGTGGAGGACGGTAAAATTGCGTGTGTATGTGTGTGGCACTTGGTTTTTTGTGTTTCCAACGATCCCGGATGGGCGTGCAGTACACGTTCTTTTTTTGTGTGTCTAACAAAGGTACTAGGTACCAGGGAAAGCCTGCTACACGGGAGCCAAGCTTCACGTGTTCGGCGGTACTGCAGAGCCACGGGCCTACGGGTCAAGTGGCTACGGATTTCCCAAACTAAAGCATCAAGGCGTGGCGCACCTTGGGGCTTGGCGCTTGCGCTGAACACAAGCTCGTATGCGCGTGAGACGGTCAGCCACAGGGCAGAGCGGACGGGGCACTGTGCTGCCTCCGATTCAAGCCTTGCAAGCTGTGGTTGACCGTCACGCTCCTGGACCCGGAGCGGCCTTTTTCTTTTTTATTTTTCTCTTCTTCTTTCTTCTGTGTGTCTAACTGTGACTCTAACAAATGCAATCTTGTCAAGAACAAAACCGATCGACGGCAGCGTACTATCCTCACTCCCGTTAGATGAACAACACAGGTTTGAAGGAAGTGCGCACAAACAAAGGAAGCGCCAGATCCGTTTTTTCGTGTCCCAACAACCGTCAAGAGCAGTTGAGTCGCAGCTCCACAGGCTTGACAAAAAAAACCAGGCGGAAAGAAAAACGGTGTTTTTCGTGTTTTCAGCCAAGATTTCGCTCGGTCAGTTGCCATCGCGTCCTTTCTGAATAGAGGGCTCAGTTCAAATTATCGTGGTTTTCTTGGTAGGCTGCTGGAAACTGCTAGGTGCGTATTCAAGAAAGAGATCCGGTCAAAAGTTAGTCCAAACACTGCCCCATGCCATAGTTCCAGTGGCTCGCAACTTTTGTTTATGCGATCTGACCGGCACGCGTTCAGGTGAAATCGTTGTCGAGATTTGCTACGTTTTAATGTGACACAGGTACGCTCTCTAAGGAGGCAAGTTTCTGGTTATCGCGAAAAAAGTGTCTTTTCTCCGCATCTACACCACTTCCCAAAAGAAGCGAGGAAGGTAGAAGGGACGACCTTTGGTTCTCGTCGTTGTCGGTGTCGTCCGACTTCTTCCTCGAAACCTTCGAAGCGGTCCTGCGCCTGTGAGAGAACGGGAGAAGGGGATAGCTCGGAAAAGAGCGACGGGTGAGTCACGCTCAACTCGCCTCCAAATCACAACGTCTTGCGTGCTCGTCTTTCGCATTTTTGGTCGAAGTATGTTGGGTAGCCCGTTTTGTTTGCGTGCCAGTTGATTCCCACTTGTAGTTCCCCTGTGTCCTTTTCAGGTAAGGAATTCTGATCAACCAACCAAAACACGCTACGGCCTACATCTTTGTAGCCTGCACAATACAGTATATTGAAGGGCAAGGCCTCTAAAGAGTTTCCATTCGGTTCCAATAAAAGTTGGATGAGCCGGTCCGTCCCTATCTCTTGAACCTGCATCGAAGTGCCTGCCGTTTTCTTTCGTGTTTGCAAAGCATTGTTCCTACGCAAAACTCGAGTTTTTCGTTGACCGCGCAACCCGGGTTCGAATCCTCATCGTGATTTTCAGGTGCCAATTGATCTATGCTTCGAGAGTCGGTTTAGTCTTCCTGCAGAAATACTCGAGAGGCTGCCTTGTGCTCCTTTCGACGGAGGCTAGAGGGGAAGAAAACAATACAACTACAAAGTAGGTTTTCTGTTGTTGGAGGATTACGCCCGCCACTAAACCCAGATTTACCTGTGTTTTGTGTGGGCTACAGCACATTTACCTCCTTTGAGATTTTGGAACTTTGTTGCGATAGTGGGGAGTCATCGGCATGCCGATGAGTATCACACTAAACACTTTGAGATTTCGCCACTAGCAATCTCCTCAAGTATTTTCTACAAAGCAGGTGCGGTTGTTTGTGCGTATGTGCTATCACCTGTATGGTAATTTCCTCAGTACGCTGCCAACCGTGACCACCTGGTCCTGACGAAAATATCGGGGAGTTTCGGGGAGTTTCGGGGTATTTCCTTCGTGGCGACCACTTTCCCTGCAGCCGGCCTTGGCGAAGAGAGGGCTACGCTATTATGGCCCTACCTTGCGCAAAGCGGTCCCGTGTTTGGCTATGCCCCGAAGACGAAGATAGAGGCTGAGAAGGAAGGACAGACTGGGAGGTACAGGTTGACACAGGTAGCGACAGGATCCGCGGCAAGGGGAGCAGGAACCGTTCCACCAGACGTGCTCGAGTCGCAGCTGGGACGAACAGGCACGCCTTCAATGATGAGGTCTGGGAGATGGACGTATTTTCCACGTGGGGAGGAAAGGATTGGACGTGCTGGTGGGACGCCTTCGAAGACGGCACCTCCGGCAAAAAGGGGCAGAAGAGGGTAAATTTAGTGGGCGGCGGAGACCCAGCGCATGGAGGTAGGCGTGCCCAGGCCACCACCACGGATGCCTGCAGCACGATATGCCGATATGCGGAGTCGGCGGCGAAGAGACGGAAGCGCGGGCCTTCGCCCCCGGGGACGTCCGAAGCGACACCGAAGTCGAGACGCAAGCTGCGACCATCGGCCCAAAGCGCCACAAGGGAAGCGGCGGATGCCGGCGCCAACACCGCCATCGAGAACGCCGCAGAAGGCGACGACGCCAGGACGGCCGCTGGCAACAAAGCGGCGGCGTAAGGACTCGCCATCGTCGAAGACAGAGACGTGCACTCCGCGGCGGGCAGAGGTGCAAGATAAGGTACCAGTGACGAGGAGAGGTAGCACGAAGAGGTCACAAAAGAGAGCTGATGCAGATTGCCGCCACAGCCAGGACCAGGGGCAGTTACGGTCGAAGACGGCAATCGGGCGAGGAGTAAGGTTGTAACCAAAATGAGAGGCACGATGGTCATCCTGAAAGCAGGGTTGCAGGATGATGCTTGGCCGAGGATAAGGTTGCTATGGCGACTGGGACAGAGAGATAACGCAAGATAGAGAGTCCTCCTTATGGGTGGTCACGCCTTCGCAGTCCCAGGGCCTTCACCCACCTGCATACGGTCGTCGACTGACTTTTTCCCGAGCCGGGTTGGAATGCGGGTACCATCTTTCCGGAAATTTCCGATTCCTCCCGTACTCTACAATTCCCCACATAAAGTATACGTGGACTCCGAAGTGGACACTCCTTTCAACCGGGTGCATGAATTCAGAATTCCGGGACGGGTTGATCCGCTGTTTCCGATGCGGCTTCCAATCATTGAAGGCTAAACTCGGGTGCAGGAGCGGTGCTCGTTCGGGACCAGATGGGGGACGACTGGGTCTGCCCGGTTTACACGTGACTGCTGCAGCGTGGTCAGATGGCGGGCGCGAATACTTCTTGCCCAAACCAAAACCCAAGAGGGAATTGGAGAGTTTGACATAAGAAACAAACTCGTGGTACCGAAGGTTGCAACCGCAAACAGAAGAGTCAGATGATGGTTGAACCTGCGCTCATGCACAAGACGCGTCCTGTTCCACTCCTCCCTGTGTCCAAGGACTCAAAGGCAGGTCCTGCAGGTTTTCCAGCAACTGCTGGTTCGCCTTGAGGCCTCCGAATCCGCAGGCTGCAGGGTATGCCTCAACAACTGCCTAGGAGTCCAAGTTGGTAGATGCATCCGAGTTCTTTCGCACGGTGTTAAGAAACGCCCTGCGAGCTGTCGAGGTGGCCAAGGAAGAGGATCGGAGGAGGAGGAACACGGACGGCTCAAGAGAGCCGCGTCCGAGCACACTAGCACACCTACCTGCACACCTCACCCACTTGCTCCATCCACCCACCCGTCTTACCAACAACCCACCTGTTCATCCATCTTCCGACCTGCCCACCCCCATCCACCCATCTGTCCACTCAACTACCAACCTGTACACCTGCCCACCCACCGGCAGCCCCACTCCCATAAAAATCGGGCTGAGTATCGGGGTGTTTCGGGGAGTTTCGGGGAAGTGTCGGGGAGTTTCGGGGAAGTGTCGGGGAGTTTCGGGGAACTTACCAGGAGCCCGGACCAGGTAGAGTCACTTTTTGATAATGACAACCGCGGTTGTTACCAAAAAAAAAAGAAAAAGGCTCGATAGAACGCATACCTGTTGCGGTCCTGGTCGCTTTCATCGCTACCGGAGCTACGCTTCTTTCGATTGCGTCTTCTCCGGTGCCTGTTTAGATAGTGGTTGTATAAATACGGGTATTTGGGACAGCAGATTCTTTCCTGGTGGCCACCCGTAGCACAAAGGGAGGATTGCAAGAACGTGCTTGGAATGGGTATGTGCTCAACACCGCACGGGTCCCGTCTGCGCAGTGTTTCGGTCCTTCAAGCCACGGACACAGAAGGCGGACCATCGTCAGCGCGAAACCTGAGTACAGGGCAGCGGTGTGAGTCTGGTTTGTCAGGCGGCTGTTCGTAGCTCGTCACAGCCAGGACCACCCGTGCTACCAGAGCACAGGCGAACCACCACGGGGAGGAGGCCCCCCCACAACCGTGTCTGAGCGATGGTTAAAAAACTCAGGCCCCCGCCCTGATTGTGACTGCGACTCGCTAGGCAGCACTGACTTGTCTTCTTTTTACGGTGGCAATCTGCGAAGTAAACTCCGCAGAGCCAAGTGGACATGGGGTTGCCGCAGCAAATGGTTGAAGTACCAAAGGAAGTTGAAGTATGGCCAAAGATAAAGTGGTGTCACCTGAGGGGGTAATCTCAGGGCCGCCCACGTGATAAGCCGTTACTGGGGAAAATGTTTCTTGGGTTTGAAGAGCGCGTGGTGCTTGCACCACTGAGGCCAGGTTATTTAACCGCGGATTTAGTGAAGGATTGTTCAGGAAACGGTCCGAGCGAAACCCACCAGGTAACGACCATTTCACTGTCTTCTTTGTTTTGTGATGCGAACATCACGAGGTGCTGTCCGAAGACACCGCCCACGTGAGCACTGTTAAGCAGCGGTTGCCAGATACTCCCGTAGCACCTATTCACGGGTTTGCAGGGGTAAAAAGGAAGCCCGGGTTGGAGGGTGGTGGGTTTGGTGCGTAGTATTCTTCTTTTTTTGTTCTTTCTCGGTTCTGGTGGTGCTGCTCCTTCCTTCTCGTCCTGTGTTGGGTTACGACTTTTTTTGTTCTTTATCGGTTCTGAGCTTTCCATATGCCTTTTCCTGCTTTGACATGCAGTCCCTTCCAAACTGTACCTCTCTTGGTGTTCGGGGGTTGGGCCGTATGGTAACGTCTCGGGAAACGAAGTTTGTGGCGTCACAACAACAGGTTGCCAAAGCAACCGGGTGCCGAGCTTAAGCAGGCGTTTGTCAATGAGAACCAGTCCTGTGCCGTTTTAGGGCCGGCAGGTCTCAACGGGGGGAAAATGTTTCTTGGGTTTGAAGAGCGCGTGGTGCTTGCACCACTGAGGCCAGGTTATTTAACCGCGGATTTAGTGAAGGATTGTTCAGGAAACGGTCGCGAGCGAAACCCGACCAGGTAACGACCATTTCACTGTCTTCTTTGTTTTGTGATGCGAACATCACGAGGTGCTGTCCGAAGACACCGCCCACGTGAGCACTGTTAAGCAGCGGTTGCCAGATACTCCCGTAGCACCTATTCACGGGTTTGCAGGGGTAAAAAGGAAGCCCGGGTTGGGGAGGGTGGTGGGTTTGGTGCGTAGTATTCTTCTTTTTTTGTTCTTTCTCGGTTCTGGTGGTGCTGCTCCTTCCTTCTCGTCCTGTGTTGGGTTACGACTTTTTTTGTTCTTTATCGGTTCTGAGCGTTTCCATATGCCTTTTCCTGCTTTGACATGCAGTCCCTTCCAAACTGTACCTCTCTTGGTGTTCGGGGGTTGGGCCGTATGGTAACGTCTCGGGAAACGAAGTTTGTGGCGTCACAAAAGTGACAGGTTGCCAAAGCAACCGGGTGCCGAGCTTAAGCAAGGCGTTTGTCGTCGTAGCAAGCCGTTACTGGGGGGGGGGGCTAATTACTATTGAACCGTATAATACAATTGAACCGTATAATACAATTGGGGCGATCCACCTATTTTCTAGCAGAAAAAATCACAAAATTCCAAATCAATTCACAACTTTTCACAACTTTTCGTCGTCTTGTTGCGTTAGTGGGGAGTCATTTGCAAGCAAATGAGTACCACACTATGCCAGCTTTTCGCTACGTGACTCCAGAAGGGTCACTTTTTCCGCGCTTTCGGCGCGGCGCAACTCTAGTCGGTTGCAACTGCTGTTGGCAGTTGCTCACGATCTCATAATCCGAAAAGGAATCGGAGTCTTCGCTTTCTCGTTTGCGCCGATAGGCACGCCGCGATGCGGAGGACGTGAGTAGCCGGGAAGAGCCGGCGGGAGGGCGCGATCGTTGTGTGACCCGTGGAGGGTCGGAACCAGAATCAGAAAAAGAGCCCGAGTCAGGGCCTGCCATCGAAGAGGGCCGGGCGGGGCCGGGTGGGCGCGGTGTGTTCGGGCCGGCGAGGCCAGTGCCGTCGTCGCCGAGATCGGCGCGTCGTCGTCGTGCGCGCAGCGCGGCTGCGGGAGAGGCCGTGGGGGTGCATGGCGCGGGTCGCTTCCTGCCTGCTGGCGGGGGGGCGCGCTTCGGGGGCGATTTCGTCGTCCGCCTTCTCCGGCCACGGCTGGTAGGTGTCCCCGGTGGGGACGGCGCGCGCCGCTTCCGGCCTGTGAGGCCGTCGCTCTCGCCGCGACCGCCACCGCCGCCGCCGCCGCGACCGCCACCGCGTGCGCCGCCGCGTGCGCGGCCGCGACCAGTGCCGCGGCCGCCGCCACCGTCTCCGCCACTGTCGTCTCCGCCGCCCCGGCCGCCGCGGCCGCGGCCACGGCCGCGGC
>JAPJBO010001300.1:0-52889 GCA_030068145.1 Diplonema papillatum | reverse complement strand
GTGTCACTGGGCATAGCTGTCAGCCGCATTTTGGGCCATCTAACCACAAAGTAGCCACAAACCTTGGCTCGTTTTGTGGCGGGCACAAAGTAGCCACAAACCGACTGGCGGACACAACTTCAAATGGGGTTTTTGGACGGAGCTGCTACACCTATCCTGGTGCGGCACTCATTGGCGGTAAACGGTTTACTAAACCTCTGTAGTAGTAGGCAATCTGTGACGATGCCTGTGAAGACTGCACGGTCGCTTATTGCCCCGCGTACTGTTTGTCTCCGGTGCGCGCTTCACGTCCCGATGTGCAGTTTGACGACGAGCTCGAGGAACCACCAGATGATTCGGCGCACTTCCTTTTCTCCCACTGTCCCCGCGGCCGAGATCTCGACTTCCCTGTGTTTTGTTTCACCTGCTCGTCTCCGCGGCTCCGCTTCGGAGCCGCGGACAGAGCCGCGGCGGAGACGAGCTGGGTAACAGTGGGTTCGTGGGCGGCCACCTGCTTCTCGTTCGCAGGCGGCTGCTGCGGCCGCGGCTTCTTGCGGGCGCTTCCCCCTGCTTGCTCGTCGTCGCGTCGCGCGTCGCGCTTCCGCTGGGAGCAAGGCGCCGTCCGTCCATGTTGCTTTACAGTTCCAGCTGAGCTGGTAGCTGATTCGGACTCTCATCATTCGGGTGGATGCGGGATGCGAACGGAATGCGTCGCTGCGCCTGCAGTGTGTCACTACATCGTCGAAAAGTGCGCGGAACACGCGAAGCGTGCGGCCACTACGAAGGTGACATTGGGATGATTTGGCCCGGAATTTTGGATGAATGTTGACAACAACTGCCATTTTCTTTCAGTCTTGGCCGGCGACGTGGTCCAGCAGAATTTCAGCCGGAAACGGCGTAGCAGCTGGCCCAAATGCTGGCCCTAAAACCCGTTAACCTCATCTGAACTTCTGACTGACTGAAGGTGTCCACCTGGCCACAAAGGTAGCCACAAGGTTGTGGCTACTTTGTGGTCAAATGGGCCACAATGTGGCTGACAGCTATGCCCGGTGACAGCCCATTGTCCATCGTCCAAAATGTGGATGTCACCGTCACAACGCAGAGGAAGGTCTGAAGGTCGTGAGTTCGAGTCCTGCATGTGACACTTTTTCGGGTTCAAAAAAAGCCAATCCCACGAGTGACACTTTTTGAGGCACCGAATGGGCAAATCTAAGAAAACCGTGCTGTAATGGGCACTCGAAAACACCGAATGGGCAAATCTAAGGAAGACCGTGCTGTAATGGGCAAATCTAACAAAACCGTGCTGTAATGGGCACCAGCCCGAGCCTTCATGCCCAGTCATGACACGACAGCATTCTTCTCGAACGAACTGAAAGGTTGGCCTTGTAAAACGAATGCGCAACAAGAATGTGCACACACGGCACTTCACGTCGGAGGACATGGAGTTTGCGATTCGGTCACAGGCTTTCAACCCCCGTCCACAGAAGCGGCGGTCGAAAGACATTTAAAACAGCTGAGGGTACTCCTACCAATGTGAACCGTGACGAATCCGAGTGTGGAGCACCATGTGTGCATCGAATCTTTGTTCTGCTGCACCCAAACAGGTTCCCCACACCCAGAGAAGAAGCAGGCGCGTCTACTGAGAAAAAGCGACAGGAGCGCGCGCTGAATGATTCCACTGTTCTTCGAAAATGTTTGCCCACAGGTGGAAGCGACAGGGTGATAACTGAGCCACTCAAGAGAGAGTCCTCCGGTTTTGCGTTCATCATTCTCGATTCGGGTTGTGTTGTCTATTACAGGGTTCCCTGACAGAAGCCGGGATGTTGGAGACTCACCGGCCTGGCCCCCGATGCTGGCCCGTACTGGCTACACGCTCTTATGGAGATTTTCGTGTTCCTTCTCGAGTCCGGACCTCCCGCCACACGATAGCGGCCTGCAGCAGCCGGCGCAGACCGCGGCCGCACCCCGCCGCCAGCGCGCCGGGGCAGCCGGCCTTCGCAAGGGCGACAGCGTGGCCAGCCCCGCGTCGGTCAGTTACGTGGACACGGATGCCGATGGGACGCCGCTCCACCTGGGCGAGGACGCCCCGGTGCCTCAGTCGGACACGGTGAAAGCGGACGAAGCCGGGGCGGGCGCCGGCCGTGGTCCGGCGAGGGCCTCACCGCGTTCCTCCGGCGGCAGGACAGCGGCGGCAGCGACGGGTGCTACCTCCTCGCGATCCTCGAGTACCAGGAGCAGTCGTCGCGCGGGGTTTTCCGCGAGCAGGAGGCCCGCCGCCGGCGCGAGCTACGAGTCCGAATGGACCGGCGGGCGTAACGCACTGAGGAGCCTTGTTGTTCCGAGGGTTTGAGCCTTGTGGCCGGTTCCTACGGTTATCTCCTGGTTCGGCTCCACTTGAAACAGTGGGGTTGGATCAGGAGAAACCCGGATGTGAATTTGGAAAAAAGTGATGAATCCACTGTACGGGATCTCGTACTCGGGCATCGCGTCATGCTTTGGGTTGTCAAGGAGGTGTTGCTGGCATGCATTGAACCCTGACGTTTTAGAGCTGACTGAAGGTATCCGAGTCATAGCCCGTCAGTGGGTGCCGGTTCATTTTGACAGCCAGACGGTGGCCTTTGAAGGCGAAGATATGACAGACGAGCCCAGCTTTCCGTGTTTGCGGACCCGTGGTACGGGCACAGGTCACAGCTGTCCTTCGGGAACGAAAAACTCCTCGCATCAAGACCTGCTCTATGAACGGTGGTAATGGTGCCTTGCAGAGTAATCGCTTCATCGGGATAAAGGTGGTTCAACAACGAAGAAAGAAGAAGCGCGAAGCAACCAGCCCGGACGAACCAGCGATATTCAAGACCAGGCGACCAAGAGAAGGAGGGACGCGACCCAGAGACCCAGGCTAAGTACTCCAGCCAGTGTGATAGACCTTTCTCCGGAGGGGCTCACACACACAAAGTTATAGGCCTATCATCTGGTGTGATCCGGTGGCCTTACTTGGGTGTACAAGGGGTGTACTCGGAAAGTACCTGGAAAGTACGTGGGAAGTCCACGGGAAGTGCTGTAAATGCAGAAAATCGCCAAAAATTGCCATTTTACCCTATTTGGGTGTCCACGGGGCGTACTTGGGAAGTTCTAGTAAGGTTCATGGAAAGTAAAGCTTTCTACGGGAAGTTCTTAGTAAGGTTCATGGAAAGTTAAGCTTTCTACGATACACGATACGCACACTAATCTACGATACGGACCCCTTTCGACAACGGTCACCCGGAGACTATAAAACCCCCGGATTCTCGAAGTGAACTTGCACTTTAAAATAATAGCGGGCCAAGTGGGTCCCCTTGCACTCCGCACTCGGACCAGACCACTTCCCAGCCTTCTGAATAGCAGCAGTACTTCCCAGCCTTCTGAATAGCAGCAGTACGCTGATGCCCAGCAAACTAAACAAACAACTGGGCCACCTTGCAACCTGGGCTCTGGATCCGACGACGAGCTTTTTAACAGCAGCAGCATTAATCTACGCTATTGGTGCTGGAACTACCGCGGGTGTTAGCACCTTCCCTGCCGTGCGGGCTTCTTCCGCTTGTGTCACCTGTGACGCGGGCCCTGGACAATTCAGAATCGATGCACAGCGCAAAAAAAGTAGCGAAGGGGAAAGAAAATAAATAGAAACGCGGAACCTCTTCTTTTTTTCCTCCTCGAGAGGAAAGCGAACCGCACATTGGGGGGGGGGCCATTAGCGGGCAGCCGTACCTGTTCAGGAATTGCTGGCTAGTGGCAGGATTTGAAAGCAATGTTGGGGAGGGGGAGACTGATGGGATGACTGCTTTGTGTTGTTTTTTTTTTTTCCGGAGTGAAAGCTCGTTCGAACCCCCCAATTTCTTAAAGCCTCCGGGTGGACGGGGTCTCTAGTCGATGGGAACTTTTCGTGGGGAGAAAAGCTTAGCTACACGGCGCACTAGTCAAGGACTTTTTTGACTTTGACTAGTGGTTTTACTAGTCAAAATTTTGACTAGTAAAATGACTAGTGCCACTAGTAAAAATGACTAGTGCACTAGTAAAAATGACTAGTGCACTAGTAAAAATGACTAGTGATTTAGACAAAATCCACCTAACCTGGATCCAAGTCCTGGGTGTTTTGAGAGTTTTCGAGGGGTTCCACGGCACTACCGTGACCACCGGTGCCCAGACACCACAAACCACCTGGGCAACCCCAGTTTTCGCGAGACAGGCCGAGTTGCGAGGGTTTTGGTTGGTTTCTTGGGAAAGTCCCTGAGCTTGTATGGCTTAGCAAACATAGTGCAAACGACAGTGCTATCCCTGCACGGTGAGGTCAGAGACATGTCGTGACAGGTTTCAGACACTGGAATAATGCGGGCTTCCGACCACATTCAAACTCTGGTCCGTAGATTCGGCTTGTCGTTCATGGCGCTCCTATCGCCTTGGCATCGCACCGGACACAGTGCATTTACAGTAGTGGGTTCCCTAAAACCCACGATTCTTGCCGAGCTTCCCAACATGAATGTGCAACAGGTGCTGGCTTTGTCCGCCTGTGAACTGTTTGCATGCAAGGCTTTGTGTTGCGCACATTCCACAAATAGTGTCGTTGCTCACTGCTATGTGCTCCGCTTTCTAGTGTTGGAGGCACTCTCCCATTGCGTGCTTCCTCTTTCACGCCGCCGCGGAAAACCAGTCTTGTAGCCTGTGGCGCGCGCGTTGTGTGCCAGTCAACACGTCGTGGTGCTTTGTCCAGGCATTTCGAATGCCTGGAAGTCACGTTTCTTTGTCGTTTCGGGACGTGCTAACGACCATTGAGCCCACCGATCAACTGCTCAAAGCTTTCGTCGGGTGGGACACCAGCAGGTTCTGGTTTCTACTCGTCGGGTCTACCGCACAGTAAGGTGAATCGCGTAGCCGGTGTACTATTTGTGAAAGCAGCTTCTTTCGCATCTTCGGTTGTTCACAACGACAATAAAAGTCACCGCCTCGGATTAGCTTGAATTCACAACGCACTGTCTATCGGGCATTGAGAGCTACTAGTAGTAAGTGCGGAAGAGCATGAGGCAGGCAAGCTGTATAACGCTCCCAGTAGGCAACAAGTTCCAGAAACTCCCCGTCCTCAGCTGTGGTGCTTGGCACTTGCACTTTCTAGAACTCAATACTCAGCCCGGTTCCTGTGGGGGAAGAGTCGGGGTGGCCCACCAAAAAAGCGACCACAGTTCTGCATGTTCAGCCGCAAAACACAAACCGACGAGTAATCGTAACTTATTCCTGCAGAACTGGCTTTGTTGAATGACGCTCGTGGCAGACATGACCCCCAGCTTTCGTCTATCGCACAGTAAGGAATCGCGTTGGGAACCGCATTCGGAAAAATATTGGACCGAAACTTCTTTGGACCGGAATTTCTTTTGGACTTTTTAGAGTTAAAGTTTTGGGCTTTTGGAGGTTCTGAAGGTTTTGGACTTTTCCCTGGGGTTTTCACTTTTTGGCGGTATTTTGAAGTCTGACCGAAGCAGCTTTTGCACTCGTTTCATGTTTCCGTTACACCAATGATGGGACCGGCAGATTGTGCGAACATTCCAAAGCTTCCCGAATTCCGGGCCGCCAACGCGTCCAAATTGGTTCAGGTTACCTTTAGCTGTTCGTCCTTAAAACTCGTGGTTGCACGATCATGACTATGGGCGTAGCCTGGGTCGCGTAGTCGGGTGAGCATGGCGGGGCGACTCATGAGATTGCCCCCGTCGCCGACCACGTGCCGGAACACGACGTCCGGGACCGGCTATACTTGATCAACTCCTTGAACGCCAGCAGCCCGCTGTCGTCGGCATCCACCGTCAAAAACGCGCGTGACCGCCACTCGGCGGCCAGGACGTCGCCTTCACTCAGCGACGCTCGCTTCACTGCGAGCTCGCCGAGGTCGAGTCCTTCCGCGGGCATGCCGCCGGCCCTGCTCCGTATGGCCCGGCGACGCCGCGTGCCGACTACGCTCAGCGACTCGCCACCTTCTGCGTCTGGCTAAAGTAGCGACCTCCAAGTTGTAGGGCGCTGTTAACGGACTTGGGCGCGCCCTTGACTGTAGACACCACATGTATCATATCTTATCGTATTCTTGGATTCTAAACTTCCTTGTGGGCGTGAACCCTACTGTACAATATTTGAACCGGATTTTTTTTGGACTTTTGGGGGTTTTGAAAAGTACTTCGACTTTTTCCCGGTCCAACATTATTCCGAACACGGTTGTAAGCGCAACGGTAGGGTACAGTTGTGCCGTGGGACCCTCTGAAATCTACAAAATAGCCCAGATTTCGGTTCGGAACAGGTGGATTTCTACTAGGACACTAGTCATTCTTACTAGTGTTTTTACTAGTGCACTAGTCATTTTTACTAGTGCACTAGTCATGCTTTTTCACTAGTAAAATGACTAGTCAAAACACCTTTTTCACTTTTACTAGTGCACCGTGTAAATGTTTAGGGGGGGGTGCGGGGCTGTGATCTAAACTGAATCGGTTATTGGAGGGTCGGCCTGCGGAACAGCAGTTACACAGTCAAGCGAGAAGCGAAGATCGAAGCAGATGCCATTTGCAAGAACGGGTTTGAAGCCTCGAGAATGCAAACAGGATGTTCCTCGTTTCGACTACCATAAGCCAGTCCATCCCCTTTTGATAGACCGTGATAGTTTTGGTTAGAATGCAAAGAATATGTGGCGATAATCTGCATCGCCGACGGCGCGGTTATCTCTGTGATAAACCGAAGAATGCAGCTCTGGGCTATTCGATGCTCTAGGGGATGCGGGTGGACCTGATAGACCCCTCGTGATTCACTATGATACACAGGTAGAGATGGACCGGCTCATACCAGTGGAAATCATAGCATTTGGTGCACATCTGGATGGAGAAAAGACTTTAGGTATCTGCTAGCTTGAAGGCTCTGAGTGCTGCTGCTGGAACATAGCCTCTGTTCAGTTCTCTGATTTCTGGAGTTCGGGAGTTGTCCCCTAACGACTGAGGCTACGCTGCGATGTAGCTTTCCGCCAGGCTGCCTACGAATGGTAGCTGCCTACGAATGGTACTGCTGCCGCAGGCCCTCCAGCCGGGCGGCGTCAGTGCTGCGGTCTTGCTACTGCTGCTGCTGCTGCTGCTGCTGCTGCGGGGGCTTGTTAACGACTGAGGCTGCATACGCTGACCAGCATCGAATTGTGGCAGTGTTTCCGCCCGCTTTGCTATGGGTGGTGCTGCTGCCGCAGCCGGGCGGCCTCTGAACACTGGCGTCGGCCGCTTGCTGCGGTTCATGCTGCTGCTGCACGGACTTCTTAACGACTGAGGCAGCATACGCTGACCAGCGTCGTATTGACAGTGTGTTTTTCCGCCCGCTTTGCTACGGGTGGTACTGCTGCCGCGGGCGGCCTCAGAACTGAAGTCGGCCGCTGCTGCTGCTGCATCATGGCCTGCCGGTGGCGCTCGTCCTGCTCGCGCTGCCACGCCTCGCGGCTTCATCGGGTGGCTTGGAAATACTTCATTGCTGCATGCGCCTTCGACGAGAACCAGTGCCCTGGCGACAGTGCGGTGACTGAAGATCAAGAACCGGCTTTCCCGCGACAAGTCTCTCCCCTCTGTTCAGTTCTCTGATCCTGGGTTACGGGCCGGAATCCCGCAAACTCGGGCCAGAATCAGGGTTCGGCAGCGTGTCTTCTAACGACTTCAATTACGTCCGCTGTTTATCGCAAATCGGCGAGGCTCTTGCTGCTGCTGCTGCTGCTGTAGGGACTTGTTAACGGTTCACGCTGCATACGCTGATCAGCAAGAAATCGTTTGGTGACAATGTGTATTCCGCCCGCTTTGCTACGGGTGGTACTGCTGCCGCGGGCGGCCTCAGACTGAAGTCGACCGCTTGCCGCGGTTCATGCTGCTGCTGCTGCATCATGGCCTGCCGGTGGCGCTCGTCCTGCTCGCGCTGCCGCGCCTCGCGGCTTCATCGGGTGGCTTGGAAATACTTCATTGCTGCATGCGCCTTCGACGAGAACCAGTGCCCTGGCGACAGTGCGGTGACTGAAGATCAAGAACCGGCTTTCCCACGACAAGTCTCTCCCATTTATTCAGTTCTCGGGCCGGAATCCCGCAAACTCGGGCCAGAATCAGAGTTCGGCCGCGTGTCTTCTAACGACTTCAATTCCGTCCGCTGTTTACCGCAAATCGGCAGAGGCGAGGCTCTTGCTGCTGCTGCTGCTGCTGCTGTAGGGACTTGTTAACGGTTCACGCTGCATACGCTGATACGCTGATCAGCAAGAAGTCGTTTGGTGACAAGTGTGTTTTCCGCCCGCCGCAGGCGCCGCCGCGGCCTCAGAACTGAAGTCGCCCGCTTGCTGGGGTTGCTGCTGCTGCTGCTGCTGCTGCTGCTGCTGCTGCTGTTGCGACATGGCCTGCCGGTGGCGCTCGTCCTGCTCGCGCTGCCACCGCTCGTGCCGCTCGCGGCTTTCGCGGACGAGCTTTTCCTGCTCCGCCAGCCACGCGTCGTCGGTCGCCGCCCCCGCGTCGCGGACGGGCGGCGGCTGGACGGGATCAACCTGCTCCCGGCCAGTACTGCTGCCGCCGTCGCCGCCGGCCGCCCGCCTGTCGAAGTCTTCCTTGTACTGGCTCAGGCACTCGTCGATGGGCAGCTTCAGCTCGCGCTGCCGCGCCTCGCGGCTTCATCGGGTGGCTCGGAAATACTTCATTGCTACATCCTCGGCCTTCGACGAGAACCAGTGTCCTGGCGACAGTGCGGTGACTGAAGATCAAGAACCAGCTTTCCCGCGACAAGTCTCTCCCATTTATTCAGTTCTCGGGCCGGAATCCCGCAAACTCGGGCCAGAATCAGGGTTCGGCCGCGTGTCTTCTAACGACTTTGAATACGTCCGCTGTTTACCGCAAATCGGCAGAGGCGAGGCTCTTGCTGCTGCTGCTGCTGCTGCTGCTGTAGGGACTTGTTAACGGTTCACGCTGCATACGCTGATCAGCAAAGAAGTCGTTTGGTGACAAGTTTGTTTTCCGCCCGCTTTGCTACGGGTGGTACTGCTGCCGCAGGCGCTCCAGCCGGGCGGCCTCAGAACTGAAGTCGGCCGCTTGCTGGGGTTGCTGCTGCTGCTGCTGCTGCTGCTGCTGCTGCTGCTGCTGCTGCTGCTGCTGCTGCTGCTGCTGCTGCTGCTGCTGCTGCTGCTGCTGCTGCTGCTGCTGCTGCTGCTGCTGCTGCTGCTGCTGCTGCTGCTGCTGCTGCTGCTCCTGCTGTAGGGACTTGTTAACGGTTCAAGCTGCATCCGCTGATCAGCAAAGAAGTCGTTTGGTGACAAGCTTGTTTTCCGCCCGCTTTGCTACGGGTGGTACTGCTGCCGCAGGCGCTCCAGCCGGGCGGCCTCAGAACTGAAGTCGGCCGCTTGCTGGGGTTGCTGCTGCTGTAGGGACTTGTTAACGGTTCACGCTGCATTCGCTGATCAGCAAAGAAGTCGTTTGGTGACAAGTTTGTTTTCCGCCCGCTTTGCTACGGGTGGTACTGCTGCCGCAGGCGCTCCAGCCGGGCGGCCTCAGAACTGAAGTCGGCCGCTTGCTGGGGTTGCTGCTGCTGCTGCTGCTGCTGCTGCTGCTGCTGCTGCTGCTGCTGCTGCTGCTGCTGCTGCTGCTGCTGCTGCTGCTGCTGCTGCTGCTGCTGCTGCTGCTGCGGCTCCTGCTGTAGGGACTTGTTAACGGTTCACGCTGCATCCGCTGATCAGCAAAGAAGTCGTTTGGTGACAAGCTTGTTTTCCGCCCGCTTTGCTACGGGTGGTACTGCTGCCGCAGGCGCTCCAGCCGGGCGGCCTCAGAACTGAAGTCGGCCGCTTGCTGGGGTTGCTGCTGCTGCTGCTGCTGCTGTTGCTGCTGCTGCTGTAGGGACTTGCTAACGGTTCACGCTGCATACGCTGATCAGCAAAGAAGTCGTTTGGTGACAAGCTTGTTTTCCGCCCGCTTTGCTACGGGTGGTACTGCTGCCGCAGGCGCTCCAGCCGGGCGGCCTCAGAACTGAAGTCGGCCGCTTGCTGGGGTTGCTGCTGCTGCTGCTGCTGCTGCGACATGGCCTGCCGGTGGCGCTCGTCCTGCTCGCGCTGCCACCGCTCGTGCCGCTCGCGGCTTTCGCGGACGAGCTTTTCCTGCTCCGCCAGCCACGCGTCGTCGGTCGCCGCCCCCGCGTCGCGGACGGGCGGCGGCTGGACGGGAGCAGCCTGCTCCCGGCCAGCACTGCTGCCGCCGTCGCCGCCGGCCGCCCGCCTGTCGAAGTCTTCCTTGTACCGGCTCAGGCGCTCGTCGATGGGCAGCTTCAGCTCGCGCTGCCGCGCCTCGCGGGCGCTCTTCGGCCACAAATCGAGTGGGTCGCGGCTCCGGATCTTCATCGGGTGGGCCTCCGTGTTCAGGACCCACTCGTCGAAGTCGAACGCGTCGTCGCCGGCGAAGGTGATGTAGAGATACTTCAAGGTTTCCGCGAACCAGAACGACTGCTGCAGGTCGTCCTTCTCGGGCGGCACGACTCCAACGTTGCGCAGGCCGCTGTACCTGAGGTAGTAATAGGTGTTGCTTTCCAGTTTAGTGTGAGTTTGATCAAAGTAAGTTGATGAAGTATGGCTAAAGATAAAGTGGTGTCACCTGAGGGGGTAATCTCAGGGCCGCTCACGTGATAAGCCGTTAGTTCTTTTAAGTACATGAACCACATGGATTAGCATGCACTGCAGTGTGAACTTGAAATGCAGGTACCACAGGGGTAAGCTTGCATTTGTCATAGGCTAGGGTTATTTGAATACGTCGTCCGAGGACGATCTCAAAGCGGGCGAGGACGGTGATAATAGGCTGGTGATATCCAGCTCCATTCTTCGTTTGTTGCGCTTTCGCGCCGGCTGTCCTGCCGAAGCAGTCGCTCGAGGGGGCGATCCTGACATGGATGAGGATGAAGTCGAGGTGGCAGGGCTGGTGATATCCAGCTCCATTCTCGAAATGTTGCGCTTTCGCGCCGCGTGCTTTTTTCCGGGTTTTCCCGCCGGGTCATTCGGTGGTGTCGGGAGTCGGGCTCTTTTCTGCCCCTTCCTTGGTGGTGTCGCTCGGGCCGGCTCGGTCGGAGCGTGCTTTTTCGCCATCTTGGCCGCCTTTGGGGACGCTTGACGCGTCCTCTTCATGCGCGGTGGTGTCGTCGGCTTCTGTCGGCCCTTCTTCCGCGGCGTTGTTGGCTTCGGCTTAGCGGGGGCTGGCTTCGGGGGCGCTGGCACGTGGTGGCCCTTTTTGCAGCAGGCTGACGGCCGCCGTTCCGCTAGCGTCGGTAAGCCGCGGCAGTCGTCACACGGACCGCGGGCGTGTTCGCGGCAGTCATGGTGGCCGGCCTTGCAGCACGCTGTTGGCGTGTTGCACTCCACGCATCTCGTCATGCGGTGCCGGTCGCAGACGGCCGGAGGTAAGCCGTCGTTGTCGGCGTGGTGGTGTCGGCAACATGCCTCCACCGTAGGGCCGTGGTGGTGTCCGAGTGCGCGACAGACTGCGCACTTCCCTTTGTGATGGGTAGCGCACTTGGGGGCATTCTTCGTCGCCTCCGGCACTGCGTGTGGGAGGTGCAGGGGATCCGGGTTGGCCAGTGGCGCTCTGGGGATTACCCATCGCCGCGCTCTGTCCGTCCGCTCGGGCGGGTACGCCGGCGCTGTGCCGTAGCCGGTTTTCACCTGCTGCATGATGGTCGGCCCGGTTTCGGGCATGCGGTGGCGGGGCCGGGGCTGGAAGCCGGGTACGCTGCTCAGGCCTATGAACGACAAGGCTGTCGTTTTCGACTTGAAGTCGCCAGGGAGGCACTTGCCGAGTTGTTGTTGCACGGCCAGCTTGTTGATTGCGCTCAACATGCAGCGCATCCCGTTGGCCTTCTCCCGATGCGTCTTGGCCGCCTTGCTAGGTGCCTTGATGTCGAGGCCCGAGAACAGCTCGAAGTCGATAGCTGCCTCTACCGCTGCCATGTCGCCATCCGATGACCATTCGAGGCCCGAGAGCCAGTCGATCGCTGCCAGGAATGTCCCTTCGTCCCAGTAGCGTAGCCACGCCCAGGCCGGGGCGATGCGCCGGAACGGGAACTCGCGTTTCGCCGTTGGCATCTGCGCGCAGCGCTCCCAGGGGGTCGCCGCCTTACGTTCTAGCCATCTAACGCTGATCCGGCGCGCCCGCTCCGCCAGGATCTCTGCCATCAGCGCTTGTACCGGCCCGGCAAATTCCCGTGTCGCCGGCGTCACGATTCCGTGCTCCCGCAGGCAGCTCGGCCAGAGCCTCCTGTCGGACTGTGCGATCCCCGCGTACTCGGGCTTCGTGCGTATGTTCTCGAAGGCCGTGCAATCCCAGTAGACGTGGTGCTCGTCTTCCAATGCTCCCGAGCCACACAACGTACAGGCGGGGCTTCCGCCTTGGCGAAATCTCGACGTGTATTCGGCGGTGTTCACGCCACCTGCGAGGGCAACCCTGATCAGCAGCGCGTTCTGGGGCGGACAGTGGCGCGTTGTCCATAGAGCGTTGGTGGACTCGATCGCGATGTTGGTGATGCCGGAGAAGCTTGGCCGTCGTGTTTCCAACCGCTTCCACAGTCGGTTCCGCAGGTTGTCGCGGATGATGTGATTTCGCGAGGAGGCGGACATTGCCAGGGGTCGGAGTGCAGCTCCGTCCAGGTTGACGGACGACGGCGGGCCGCCGTTCCACGTGTGGCCGCAGGGTTGCAGGCCGTGCCTTACCGCGGTTCCCACCGGGCCAAGGGCTGCGGTCACTCGTTCGCCGTATAGGCGCCGGACTTCCGTCATCAGCGGCATCAGGTGCGGCAGTCTCCCACAGGCGCTGTAGAAATCCGCGGTTATTCGGTACGCCGTCGCCGTCGCAGGGTGCGTCAAGTGGGCTTTTTCGAGGACTCCCAAGACTACTTCCGAGGAGCGCTTCGGATTCTTCGGCCCCCAGATCGCTAACGTTAACGCTGTCGCCAGCTTCTCCACGGCTTCAGTCGTAGGGGGCGCGAACGATATTCTCGCGAGAGCGGCGGGCAGGATGGCTGATTGAACGATGAGGGTTTTCTGCTGCCTCGGAATTGGGACGTGCCGTAGGTTCCGAGCTGTGGTTGCTGCTGCTTCAAACCGGGAAGAGTCAAAGTGGTCGCGGCCGCTGCGTGAGGTGCTCACCTTAGCCCCCAGGCACTTCAGCGATTCCTTCTGTGCGAACTGCTCGCCCGTGCTGCTGCGGAAGATCTTCGTCCTACGGCCCAGCCCCGTCGCGAACGTTACCGTCTTCTCCATGTTCAGCGACATGCCGGTCAGCGCGCAGAACTCATCGACTAAGTCCGCGCCCCGTTGCAGATCTGCCTCGGAGTGCTTCGCCAACAAATTCGCATCGTCTGCGTACGACTGCGTCGACACGCCTGGTGCCTCGACTTTTACCGCCTTCATCAACACTGACAGCAGCGCGTTGATCAGGATGACCGAGATAGGGCACCCTTGCAGAATGCCGTTCGTCACCTGAAACTCCTTTCCGACCCCGAGGGGGAGCTTGAACCGCCTGACGAGGGTGTCGTAGATGGACTTCAGCGGTTTCAGAATCCGGGAGTGGAGCCCGAGGTCCTGCATGAGGCGGAGTGCGATTTCCCGCGGGACGCGGTCAAAGCACTTCGAGAAATCCAGAGATAGCCCGCACAGTGGCTCGCCGCTCAGCAAGGCGCGTTCGATCTCGAGCGTCATTGTAAACAACGGGTCCTCTCCCCGGTGGCCAGGTCGGAAACCGTGTTGACCCTCCTCGACCCAACTCTCCTGCCACACCGCAACATCCTTCAGACGCCGGCAGGCCCAGAGGCGGTACACGCAGGATGTCACCGTTATCGGTCGCATGTTGAGCGGTTGCCCGTCGTCGCCCTTCGGAATCATACTCACGAGAGCTGTTCGCATTGCCTGCGGCCAGATCCCCGTTCTCTCGACCAGGTTCAACAGCGTGGCCAGGGATTCAAGGTACAGGTCGGGGAGTGCCTTCAGCTCAGCCATCCTCCAGCCGTCGATCCCGCAAGCACCCTTGACGCCTTTCTTCGTTAGCAGCGCGCGTAGCTCTGTCCCCGTGATCTCGCCTACTTCCTGAGGGTGTCCATCGATGTAGCGCTGGTACCGGCCAGCAAAAGGTGTGTAGGGCGGCTCGGGACCGTCCTTGTAGGCGCGGAAGACCGGATCCCATGCGTCCTGAAGCACTGCGTCCATTTCCTCTGCGTTTGCCGTGGTCCGCTCACCTTCCAGCGTGGTCGCTTCCTGCCTGTGTTGCCGTCGGCACCACGCTACGACACTCCGCCTGTTTTCGTCCGCTCGCTTTGTCGCTCCGGTGAAGTATTTTGCACGTCGAGCCTCCATGCTGGCCTTTCCGATCGCTCCGTTCCTCTCCCGGACTGCCTGCAACAGACTGCTGCACTCCTGGAGACTGGGCAATTCGTCCCATGCCGTCATCGGCTTTCCGCGTAGTGCTGCGCACTCACTCGCGAGCTTCCTACAGTTCTTCCAGCAGTTCTGCATCTGACTCGGCGTCGACTGTGGTCCCCCTCGGTTCGTAAGGTGCCGGTGTAGCTGCTCTAGGCGATGGATGGTGTTGCGCAGTCGGAGTTGAACACCCGAGGCTGCTCCTGTGCCGTCATTGGAACTTCTCGCTGTCGCCCTCGCACGCGTTGGTGCCAGCAGACGACCTCGTCCTGTGAAACGCCGACGTTCTGACGTCTGAACTTGGCACAAGTCCAGCAGGTGCCTTTCCGCCGTTGCAGACCATTCTCGCCACGCCTCGTCGACGTCGCTGTTCCCCACTGCCTGGGCAAACCTCGACTGCTCTAGGAGTTGACGTGCCCGCGCTGAGTCTTCTTCCACCGTGGCCAATTGCTGTTGGAGCGGTCTGACCTGAATCGGCCGCGGCAACCGGTACCGCCAAACCGTCTGGTCGAACGCCTCGAGATCGAAAGTGGCAGTCACGAGTCGGTGTCCAGGTACGTCCACGATCGTCGTAGTGCAGCTCGAGAACGCTTGCGCCGCGACCCGATTCATCATCAGGCGGTCGATGCGCGTGCCCGGGGTGCTACAGGTGGCGAAGGTGGCGTCGGGGGCCTGCCCTGTGCTGACTTCTTGTAGTCGCGCTGCGTCGGACCACCCGTTCCGCAGAGCCTTCCGGAGTGTCGGGGATCTCGCCTCGTCGGTGTTAAGATCCCCGGCGACTATGATTGGAACGTCGCCGAGGCTGTCCGCTGCGGCGAAGAGGACCCTCTCCAACAATGCTTCCCTGTCGTCGACTACCGACCTGTCGTTTCCTGACGGGCAGTACAGGTTGATCACGTGCACGAACGTGCTGCCCGTTCCCGTGGCGACCGCCGTGTGCAGAAAGCGGGCATCAGTGTACGCACTGCCAATCATCTGGTGCAGCGCCGTGGGAGAGAACGCCGGCACGGGCTTCTGGACCAAGGTGCAAACTCCCCCGTTCCTCGCGCTCGTCTCGGACCTGACTCCGGACGATCGACAGCTCCTCCCCATCGGTTCACTCCCCCAGTGACACTTCCAGTCTTCGAGATGCATCTCCGCTTCCGGCCTTCTCGTCTCTAGGAGTGTCACCTCCTGACAGCAGAGGACGTCGGTACACACCCCTTTCACTGCCGGGATGTACCGCAAGAGCGAGGACACGTTGAGTGTGGCGACGCTCCAGCATCGGGGGCCGGGATTCTCTTCGATGTCCCCTCCTAGCAGCAGGTGCTTTCGGCGTGCCTCCGCAACTGATAACTTCGTCCGTCTGACCTGCTCCGGCGGGCTTCGACAGAAGGGCGTGGGTCGGCGGTGGTATCGTCCTCCGGATCGTCTGTGTCGGCTCGTCGTGCGCGTTGTCGGTCGGGAGAACTGGCGGACCTGCCGAGTACGGCAATAGGCCCAGGGCATCGATTGTCGTGGTCGTACGAGGCTCGCCGACAGGGCGCGTTCGGGTTGATGGGAGGAGGCCTCTGCCGGTGCCGCCTTCGTCGTCTCACCGTGGTGGCGTCGTAGTCAGACCGCCTCGTCCTGCTTCGCCTTCTTCCTCGCCGCGAAGCAAGGGGCGCAGATCTTCGACTCGCATGCGCACGCCCTCATCATCGTTCCCTTCTGGCGGGTGGTGTCGCATACCGAGCATACAGTTTCGCTCTTGTTGCGCGCTGCTTCCTGCCATTCGTGGCAGTGCTCTTCTTTTACCGCTTCGTCGGCCTGTGGTTCTCCAGGTACGGTTACTCTGGGGACCTTCCCGTGCCAGATTTTGGCTTCCGCCCTTCTCTCGTCACCGTGGGCGAGCTCGCGGATGTGCAGTGGGTCCCGTCCGGCGCGCCTGAGCACCTCCGCTGGGGGCGGGCTTTGCGCCGTCACGACCATCCGCGTCCTCCCTTTCTTCGAGAACGTCTTCCGCGTCCTGCCGACCCAGCCCGCGCGCACGAGCGCCTGCACGATGTCTTCGGCGTGCTCGTTCCGGCCGCCCGTGACAAAGTACGCAACTCCTTCGTCCGGCAGCTCCGGAGCGAGCAGCATGCCTGCCGCCTCTCGCAACGCCTCGAGCTGCTCCCCTTCCGCGCTGTAACGTACACCCAATCGTGCTCTCGCCGGCACCAGACCGTGTGTCCCCGGTAAGGCTGTAAGAGCCAGGGCCTCTTCCAAGGTCGCGTCCTCTGCAAGCCATTGAACTTTGTGGGACTCCCCACCTTCTACGAACCTCGGAGCCGACCAGAACAGCCCTTCGTGTCCGCTTGCCCCGAGGAGGCTGGCTGCGTGTGCTTGCGGCACCCGGACCATGCACGTGCTACGATCGGACATCCTAGCGTGGCGCCAACGGTGTCGCCTCTCGATGGTGACGGCTGCCCCCTTTGCCGATCTCGCGCACAGCGTGTCGGTGGCCCCGGCCCCCTTCGTCTCACTCCGCAGAATCTCGACCTTCTCGTCTGTCAGTTCGCGATGGAGTGCCGTGAACACGAGCACGCGTGTTGCCGAGGCGTCCCCATCCAGCGTCACCTGTCCTCCAGATGGCTTCGCCGTTTTGGCTCCGCGCAGTGTCACGTGCGCGTACTCCACTGACCCGTCTTCCCGGAACACTAGCTCGCGCGTCGAGTCTTCGGCTATGGATCGCGGGGTGACGATCACCAAACGTACCCCTTCCGTCTCCAGTTGCGTCAGCTCGTCGGCGTACTGGAGCACGCGCCTCCCTTCGCCCATCGTTGCTTCGATTACGCCTTCTGGCTTCGCCTTCTTCTCGGATTCGTCGAGGAGCAGCTTCGCATCGATCAGCGGTAGCTCCCAATCCTTCGCTCTGAGAGCAGGTTTTCCTCTGCTAACGGGCTTCTTCTCGCCATCGGGCTTCTTACCACAATCTGCAGTCGTCGTTCGCCGCGCTTCCTTCCCGGCGGTCGCGACCTTCAGCCAGCCGCTCTTCATCTCCTGCTTCGGCTTCGCCTCTGCGCTCTTCGGGCCTCCTTTCGGCGGCACCGTCGTCCACGCGCCTTCTCGCCGCACTGCCGGTGCGTCCGCCTTCCAGTTGGCCTGCGTCTTTCGCGGTTCGGCCTTCACTTCCGCTTTCGCTTCCTTCTTCGGCGCCTTCTCTGCCCTTACCGTGGGATGTTTTCGTCCCATCCTTTCTGACAGGATCAGTAGGATCTTGACGATCCCAAACACAGTGCAGTACTGCGCTTCGTCTTCGGCTGTCTCCGCGAGGAGCTGTGCCTTTGCGAGATACTGCTGCATCTCCTCCATTGCGGTCGGGCCCGGTTTTCTGACGTGTTTTCTCTCCGTCTGGTTCTCTTCTCCTCTTGTCGTTTCTTTCTGTGCTCTCTTGGTGTGCTTTCTTTGCCGTTAAGCAGCGGCTACCGTTAAGCAGCGGCTGCCGGCTTATCCCGTGACACCAATAAAGTACCGTTAAGCAGTGTGAACTTTAAATGCAGGTACCACAGGGGTAAGCTTGCATTTGTCATAGGCTAGGGTTATTTGAATATGTCGTCCGAGGACGATCTCAAAGTGGACGAGGACGGTGATAATAGGCTGGTGACATCCAGCTCCATTCTTCGTTTGTTGCGCTTTCGCGCCGGCTGTCCTGCCGAAGCAGTCGCTCGAGGGGGCGATCCTGACATGGATGAGGATGAAGTCGAGGTGGCAGGGCTGGTGATATCCAGCTCCATTCTCGAAATGTTGCGCTTTCGCGCCGCGTGCTTTTTTCCGGGTTTTCCCGCCGGGTCATTCGGTGGTGTCGGGAGTCGGGCTCTTTTCTGCCCCTTTCTTGGTGGTGTCGCTCGGGCCGGCTCGGTCGGAGCGTGCTTTTTCGCCATCTTGGCCGCCTTTGGGGACGCTTGGCGTTGTTGGCTTCGGCTTAGCGGGGGCTGGCTTCGGGGGCTCTGGCACGTGGTGGCCCTTTTTGCAGCAGGCTGACGGCCGCCGTTCCGCTAGCGTCGGTAAGCCGCGGCAGTCGTCACACGGACCGCGGGCGTGTTCGCGGCAGTCATGGTGGCCGGCCTTGCAGCACGCTGTTGGCGTGTTGCACTCCACGCATCTCGTCATGCGGTGCCGGTCGCAGACCGCCGGAGGTAAGCCGTCGTTGTCGGCGTGGTGGTGTCGGCAACATGCCTCCACCGTAGGGCCGTGGTGGTGCCCGAGTGCGCGACAGACTGCGCACTTCCCTTTGTGATGGGTAGCGCACTTGGGGGCATTCTTCGTCGCCTCCGGCACTGCGTGTGGGAGGTGCAGGGGATCCGAGTTGGCCAGTGGCGCTCTGGGGATTACCCATCGCCGCGCTCTGTCCGTCCGCTCGGGCGGGTACGCCGGCGCTGTGCCGTAGCCGGTTTTCACCTGCTGCATGATGGTCGGCCCGGTTTCGGGCATGCGGTGGCGGGGCCGGGGCTGGAAGCCGGGTACGCTGCTCAGGCCTATGAACGACAAGGCTGTCGTTTTCGACTTGAAGTCGCCAGGGAGGCACTTGCCGAGTTGTTGTTGCACGGCCAGCTTGTTGATTGCGCTCAACATGCAGCGCATCCCGTTGGCCTTCTCCCGATGCGTCTTGGCCGCCTTGCTAGGTGCCATGATGTTAAGCAGCGGCTGCCGGCTTATCCCGTGACACCTTTTATATGTACGATATTGAAAGAGTAGCGTTGGCACTCTTACAGGTTCGTTCCCTCGTAGCTCGCCGGGAACGGGCACTCTAGTGAAACTGGGTATGTTACCGTTTCAGGTTTGGATTTTGGGAGCATTGCCTCATGTGAATTCTGAGACCTATTTCTCCCACGAATGGTGAGCCAGCTTTGGTGACCGCTGTTCCGCAGTGGGTGCATCGATATGTTTCCCGACTTGCGGATCGTGCTCGGTCATTTGAAGGGGCGCGGACAGTCGACGAGTGGTCTGGTTAAGATGAAGAAGCTCCTCGTTCGGCCGTGGATGTGGTAACATCAAGGCAGCCACTGTCAACACGCCGCGTCATATTTCCAACCAGGGCTTACGCTCCACGTGTGGAACGTGCGGATTTCCACACGTTAATTCTTTTGGGATTTTGTTCCCCCACGTGTGGATCCACAGGTACCACATGTGGATTTTGATTTATTGGTCCACATGCAGGGGAGTCTAGGCCCACTAGTGGTCAAGGCCGCACAGCCAGGTGTCGGCAAGTCCAGTAGCGACGCTATTTTCTTTTGCCGTCGCACATAAAGGGAAAGGTTTTTTTTCCCCTCGAACCTTAAGCGCCGACACGTGGACCACACGTATTTTCTCTGAGACCGAAAACGGAGCGTAAGCCCTGTTTCCAACCCCCGATTGCGCGTTGCCTGGAAGCACAGAGGGTGTCGGTGGTACGAAGGTAACTGCACGCATCCAACCGGCAATCAGCTCGCATCGGGGAGGTGACGCTACCCACCTGGAGCCACGAGGTGTCCTGCTATTCTCTAATCTAATCTAGTTATTTTGAACTTGATTTGCAGCAACAATCTGTGACGATAGACTGCACAAGTACCTGATGTGGCAGTAGTTGACTTTGATATGCGGCATATGTATATCAGTCATAATCCTGGCGACCGTTCAAAAAATGGCCACTTTCTCGAGGGGCACAACTCTGACGTAACGCAGGCTGCGGCTTTTGTTCTTGGCGAATTGCATTTGTTGGAGACAAAGGTTCGAGCGACGAAGGGATCGTCTTCTGCTGCTTCCAACCCACGTTCTCATGTTTACTTGTATCGGCGGCCGTGCCGAATGGGGTTTTTTGAATCTGTCGTCCTCTTCTGCCTTGTCGGTGGGGTTCTTCCTGACGTCGCTGTCTATGCTCCGACAACACCGCCCGGTGGTGCCCCTTCCGGTGACGGTTGCCACCCGTCGTCGTATACAAGGTGTTTTTTTCGAGAGAGAGAATGGGTTCGGCATACCCCCCGGATTCGACTTTGCACCAGTGCTCGATGTGCACGAAAACGTCCCAGGCCATGTCGCGGTACTGCTGCTTGCCTGTGATGCGCCACAGGTACATGAACGTCTCGACGGTCTCCGGGCGCAGGAGGTAGTACGAAGACCGAGGCGACGCTTCCATGTCGCGGCCGCCGCGGAATTCGACGATCTCGGGTGCGATGCCTGTGGGCTGCGCCTTGTACATGCTGTGGCACGTCTGGGCAAGCTCTTCGGCCACTTTTATGTGCTCCTTCTTCTCGCTGTCGGTGAAGCTTTCGTCCTCGATCGTCGTCCCGAGGGCCAGCATGCCGCCGGCGAAGCAGGCGAGGTGGTCCATTTTGTTGAAGAGCGCCCCCCGCTTGAACTCCGCTATGTACACTGCCCCCGACGGAGTCGCCTTCTTGACAAGCTTTGCGATGATGGAGCGCGCAGCCTTCAGGTACATGTTCTTGTACCGTTCCTCGGTCTTCCCGGTGAGCAGGTGCTGCTTCAGCAGGTACTCGTAGAAGCTATCCCCCAGCGCGCCGAGCGTGACGTGATCAGATGTCCAGCGATTGTAAGCCTGTTTTTTTTTTTTTAATCGTAGTAACAATCAGGGGTTTATATAGCTTTTGCTCCTCTGAAGAAAAGTCCTTTTTCCCCTCGGGGTCCTGTCCCGGATCCAAAATTAATTAGAATTGGTAGTCAACGTTCAATTTCCGATCCCAAATTTAATTAGACTTGGTAGTCAACGTCTCGCCTCCCATCACCCCCTTTGGCCCTCCGCCCCTGGCCCTCCTGCCTCCTCTTTCCCCGCCTCCGTTTTACTCTTCCTGCCCCCATGGCTTCGCCATGGCTTTCGCCATGACTTCGCCATGGCTTCGCCATGGCTTCGTCCCTCACCCCCGCTGATCCCGGTTGGTAGTGACCCGGCCCTACCCCAACCCCCAGCCCAAAATTAAGTCAATTTTTTTTTTTTCGCGCTCGGGGTGGCCCCGAGCTTCAGACCCATATATAAATTACTGGTAACAATGCACTGTAAACACGAAAGAGAACGCTGGCAGCGTGTTTGGGAGAAGATTAGCCTAACGAGCATATTCACTCACTATCATCCATTAGCAGGCTAAGCCTCCCCGGCACGTACAAACAAACACACGCCTTTTTTAGAGCTACAGTTCGCTTCAGTGTAGTTAATAAGAATCTGAGCTTGGGCCAAGGGCCAAGCTAAGGAATTTGGGCCCCACAGCAGGACACACCCACACCAAACTGGTTAGCGAACGGGTTGCCGGAAGAAGAAAGAAAAAGGCCGCCTGGTCCAGGAACGTGACGGTCAACCACAGCTTGCAAAGCTTGAGTCGGAGGCAGCACAGTTCCACAACCCCGTCCGCTCTGCCCTGCGGCTGACCGTCTCGACGAGCTTGTGTTCAGCGCAAGCGCCAAGCCCCAAGGTGCGCCACGCCTTGATGCTTTAGTTTGGGAAATCGGTAGCCACTTGACCCGTAGGCCCGTGGCTCTGCAGTACCGCCGAACACGTGAAGCTTGGCTCCCGTGTAGCAGGCTTTCCCTGGTACCGGGTTGCCGGAAAAAAAAGAAACAAGATGCCAAAAATCAGTTTGCTCGCTCTCTTACCGGGTGCACTATTCACTTCTCAGCCAGTTTGCCCCCTCTGTGGCAGTCTCCTCGAGTATTTATTGCAACGCAGGTGCAGCGCTTACGCGTACTGTCTTTGTACAAAAAAAAAAACATACGATGTTGTAGTAAGTCGGACACAGCATGTCGGGCGGCGCCTTGTTCTCAATAATGTCCATTATCCACGTCGCCTTCTGGTCATACAGAGCGTTTTCTAGCGTTATTTGTGGTGTTTTTCTTCGGAGAGGCCAAGGTGTTTTGCAAGCGTTCAGGCACTAAACCCAGATTAGCCTGTGGGTAACAGCACATTTCCTCCCTTTGCTGGGATTTCACAAGGGGTGGGCGCCTTATCGAGTAACTCCCACCAAGGTGCGTATTCAAAGGATTGGTACGGAACTATTTTTCGTTTTATGCGCACTAGCCCGCTGGGAAGCCGATTGACCGGCACGGAAGAAGTCCAGAAATTGCCGTTCGTCGAATCGAGTTGCTTTTTCAGCGCTATCGACGCTGCCTATTTGTTTGTGCATACGTGTGTAAACCCTGTTTTTAAGTGATTTAGCACAGCATGCTGTCATCCGACACTTTTTGATACAGACAAACGAGCTTGTTACCATAAGAAAGACAGGCGCTTCGTTTTGTTTGTGCGTGCCGGTTGATCGTTTTCCCACACCCTGTCATTTTCAGGTAAGGAATTCTGATCACCACCAAAACACGCTGCCTTCGTCGTTTTAGCCCTGCACAATACATTGACGGACAACCCGCAAGATTGTTGGTGCGAAAATACTCGAGGGGCTGCCTTGTGCTCATTTCGAAGGAGGCTAGAGGGGGAGAAAACAATACAACTACAAAGTGGGTCTTTTTTGTTGAACGCTTACGCCCGCCGCTAAACCCAGATTTACCTGTGTTTCGTGTGGGCTACAGCACATTTACCTCCTTTGATCTATCGCAACTGGCAGTCTCCTCGAGCATTTCCTACAAAGCAGGTGCTTATACAAAAAAAGAACTCCTCTGTGAGGAAAGCGCGAGCATACTCGTGTGGTATGACAACGTCCTGAGTTCCAGCTGCACGGTGCCGAACTCTGAGAGGACGGAAGACCCGCCGGTCCACTGCGGGCTGCTGTGTTGGTGGGTGAACAAGTTGACGGTCGCGTGCGGGATGCCGGACGACGTGTTGTAGGCCCACAGGATGCGCTGGGCCACGTTTTCCGCGACGTCGAGGAACTCCGGGTGCCGTTCGCCCGAGAGCTCATAGGCGGATACCATCGCGCCGACGAGCCGGATGGTCGCCTCGAACGCCGAGATGCCGTAGTTCTGGTCGAGGTCCAGCCCGGTTTTGATCCACTCCCGCACCTCGTGGAACTCGTCCTTGAGGCCCATGACCCACATGGTGCTGATCGCATCGACCATCGTCAGGCCGAGACCGCCGCCGGGGCCCCAGTTCTTCGGCTTCCGGCTCACCGGCTGCAGCTCGTCGCTGCCCCACGCGTACTCCTTGTACCCTTTCCACGAGTGCTGGAAGGCAGTCCGCACTGCGTCCCTTCGACACGCATTCAGCGACTCGTCACCCGCCTCGTGTTCGGAGCACGGGTCCGACACGGGCGTCGAAGGTGGTACCCCGTTGCTGAAGTACGCACTGCCTGGATCGTACTGGTACGCGGAGTCCGCCCGCCCTGCGCCGGCAGCGGCGGCGCGGGCGTCGTCGGCCGCGGGGGGGCGGCGGTTGGTGTCTGCCGTGCACTTGGTCTGCATGGTGTCGACCGCTTTCTGCAAGGTCGCGAGGGTGGTCTCCTGCTCTTCCTTCAGCGCCTCGACGCGCGTTTTGACGTGAGCGCGGAGGGAGGTGGCTTCGAGCCTCGCCGCTTCTACAAGCTCTCCGACCCTGTTGACGCGGGCCTCCCGCTCGTCCGTCATCCGGTTCAGGTCGCGGGCCATCGCCGACAGCGAATCACCCAGCATCCCCACCCGGAGAGCAAGCGACTCGGTGTGCTGCTTGATGTCCCGGATTTCCTCGTGGAGGGAACGCCCCCGCCCCCGCGGCGCCGCCAGCGACAGCAGCCCGCCCGGGTCCGGCGCGCCGTCCGCGAAGACGACGACGCAGACGACCAAGCCCAGGACGAAGACGCCAGCCGCCGCCTTCGAGGAAGCGATCCCTCGCATGTACTGCGCGCGCGCCTTCGCCGCCGTGTCGTCATAATTGTTGAGCGGCAGCATTGTGGGGCATCGGGCCTTTCGGCGAAGACTTCCAAAAGTTTGGGAGACAGGGGCGGGGAAAAGGTCTTCTCTTTGTTTATGCCGCCTGGATGGGGGTGGTTGTTATGGGTGCTGGTTTAGAGGGATAAGGAAAAGGTAAGAAAGCTTTCTGCAGTGGCCACCGCTGGTCTGGTAGTTCGTGCTACCTCCATTCTTTTACACTCTGGATGAGGGTGGGGGTCGCTTTAAAATACTCGACGTAGCTGCTTCGACTCCGAATGGAAGGGGGGAAATATAGAGGTAAGGGGCAAATACAATACAAACACAATCTGATTTGGTCTTCGCTTACACCACCGTGTGTTGTTTTCTCACTCAGGACTTTTGACCTGTTGCGTTTGTGTGATTTGTCGTGTAGGGGTAGACCCATGACCTCACGTCCGTTCAACACGTGGTTCGGTAGTTACAGCACTTTGGATCCCTTCTGTTCTTTGTCGGGCAGCATCGTCGAGCATTTCCTTTCAATCTGGCGCTTATGTAAAAAAAGACAGGCGCTTCGTTTTGTTTGTGCGTGCCGGGTGATCGTTGTCCCACTTGTATTTACCCTGTGTATATTCAGGTAAGAAATTCTGATCAACCACCAAAACACGCTGCCTACGTCTTTTTAGCCTGCACAAGACATTGAAGGGCGACACCCGCAAGATTGTTGAACGCTTACGCCCGCCACTGAACCCAGATTCACCTGTGTTTCGTGTGGGCTACAGCACATTTACCTCCTTGATCGTTTGCAGCTGGCAGCCTCCTCAAGCATTTCCTACAAAGCAGGTGCTTATACAAAGAAAGCACGGTGTAATCAGCCTTAGAAGGTGATACCCTTTTTGGAGTTAAAGTTCGCTTGAAATTCCGGGGTTTTAGGGTCTCCGTGTGACCGTTCATGAATGGGTTCTCTTAGAGCAAGAAAGGGCTATGTGGTTACGGGTTGTATATTTAGTGCACGCTTTCGTTATGGGTTATGGCTAGCCATGTCCGGGACTGTTTGTGACCGACACCAAGTACATTCCTTCGTGGAGTGTAGTCTTGGGCCCCCCACGTTCTACAAGTTGAGCATTGAGTTCTTTAAGGTGCAAGTGCCATCAAGGCAGGCGAGCACTGTTCACGGGCTAGTGTTACTTTATGACGTCGTCCGTCGGGAGAGTCAACGATGATGAGGATGTGGTCAAACTAGTCATTTCCAAGTCAAGTTCAATTCCCGCTCGCTTTCGCGGTGCGGACTTTCCGGGCCGGTTTGGTGGGAAGTTGAGCAGGGGTTGCCTTGTAGCCCGTACCGGTCTGTTTTCCGCGTTTATATGTATTGTCTTCCTTATTTCTTTTTTACGTGGATGCATCCGCAAACCCGCGGGTGTCCCCCACAACGAGTATATTGTGCAATCCCGAAGAGCGGGTGACAACCGCTTTTGAACCCCAGCTTTATGCGACCTTCATGACACCCGTCCTGGCAGCCAAGCATTCATAGCGATGTTGCTTTTTGATCCTTCGATGTCGGCACTTCCTAACCTAGACAAGCAGAATTGTCTAAGGGTTGGATTGTTCACCCACTAACAGGGAGCGTGAGCTGGGTTTAGACCGGCGTGGGACAGGATGGCGTTGTTTACCCTACTGATGGAGAGAGAGCCCATCCGGTCAGCGCATTCCGACAGCAATGCGTAGCTTTGAGGCATCTCTTCAGCCAAAATGTTGCGTGCGCAGGCTTTCTTCCGGAATCGGACCCGAATTCCCCGAAACCGTGCTAGGCATGGTACTCCCACTGCACTTCGTGAAAACTGAGGCACAAGCTCTTGCGGACTTGCACCGATTTGTCGTGTGTCGGCCCATTTTCTCGTCGACTTGATTTGCCCCACGCCGCTGCCATTGCTAGCGTGGAACTCCAGGAAGGTTCGACGCTAACCTCCGACTCTTGGCGCGGGTTGCGTTTACTCATCGCAGTGCCTGGCTTTTTTTTGCTGGGTGGTTTCGTTTGCTCGTCGGCCTAGCTTGTCAGCTAGTTCCCCCCCACGGCAGTGTTCTTGATGAGAAAGAGAAAGAGAGAGAGAGAGAGAGAGAGAGAGAGAGAGAGAGAGAGAGAGAGGGGGGTCTCGTTCGGACCTTTACTCTCTTCATCGGTAAGAAACGTGAAGCCATCGGGGCGATTAACGCAAAATCGATCGAGGGGAGCGAGTTCGGGACTGCGGGAGGAGGGAGGAATTTGCCTGCGTTATTTGCTAATTCCGAATCCTTAAGTTTCCGAATCGTCCCCTTCCAACCTTGCCCTGGAGCAAGTGGACTCAAATACTCAGGGCTTGTCGCCCAACAACATATATCCTTGTTCCATAGGTCCTCAGCTCGACCCCCCAAGACGCACCGAAGGTGCTCAAACAAGTTTGCTTAGAGGGGGGTCTCGTTCGGACCTTTACTCTCTTCATCGGTAAGAAACGTGAAGCCATCGGGGCGATTAACGCAAAATCGATCGAGGGGAGCGAGTTCGGGACTGCACAGGATCGCGCAAGCCCTGAACAACTTGCAATCCTCTTTCCATCTCGGATACACCCTCCATGCACGTCTCGATATTCTTAACGCCGCAATCCGGTAGGCGCGACCAGTAGTCGGCCGGCATCGAAGCAGTCGGGATCCACTTGACCACGAGGCCTGCGCGTTCTGTCTCAAGCATCTTGTACACGCGCCGCAGTACAGAATTCGCGAGTCTACTCCTCGAGTGGCCTTTCTGAAAAGAGATCATGGTCGCCTCGTTGTCAACGAACAGCATGATGCGCTTGTGCCCGCTTCGTATTGCGGCATTAATCCCCTTTTCTGCCGCTAACATCTCCAAGACATACATGTCCCCCGACTCCATCCTACGTCTCCATGTCCCGTAAACCGCCACAGCCCCGACTCTCTTCCATATCTGAGAAACATGCGCCCACCCTGTAGTTGAGGCGTCAGACCACACTGCAATGTCGAACTCTGAAGGCGGAGCCGGTCGCGTGTAGGCCCACCTTTCGGTCGCTGTGAACTTTTTGAAGAAGGACCCTGCTTCATCCCTAGGGGTTTTGGCCATGTTGCACGTCGTACTCCAGTCTGCCCGATTCTCTGTCACCGCTTTTGCCCAAGTCCGTGCAAATGACAGCACGTTCTCCAAGAAACATAGGTTTACCTCGTAAACGAACGCCACCCGAAAAACGAGGCCCAGCAACGACCACCACTCCCTCAATGCGGCCTTTTCTGAGCTACCCAGTCGCTCCGTCGCTGTTCCCATCGCCTTTAATCTCCACTCCTCTGGGAGCGTGAACCGATTTTCCCGGAGATCCCACCGAACTCCGATGTACTCGAATTGCTGTTCTGGCCTAGGCATAGATTTTTTCCAGTTTACTTCGATACCGGCCCGTCCCAATCGCCGTAGGATATACGCTACCCTCTGCTGCACTTCTTCCCTTGTTGATCCCCAAACTATGATGTCGTCTAGGTACACGACCGCCCCCTTCAGCAAAAGTTCTCCGAGAATTGCTTCCGATGTCTTCTGCGCAATGTACGGCGCGTAGCTGAATCCCATTGGCAGACGCTTCCATTTGTACCACGTGGACCCGCATCGCAAACAGAAGAAATTGGCGACGGCCTCTGACAATTCGAACTGATGGAAATAACCCTTCATGTCTATCTTTTGAGCCCACTTCGCGCCTTGTACCTTCAGCCGCTGCCCGAGCTCGTGAGGTCCCACCAGACTAAAGCTTGGTGGTTTTGGCAGTCTTGAATTGATGGGGCGCCCGTCAACGATTAACCGCCGAACGAGTGGATCCGCCTTCGGAATATCGAAAACGCTGACCGAACCCTTCTTTACGTCACACCGCTTGAGTCGCTGAATGACTCCGGCCTCTTCGCACTGTTTTAAAAAACTCGGCCGCAGGTCCGACGGCTTTCCCGGCAGTGGAAACGCCTCTTTCATGTTCTGCTCGAACAGGTTTGCCTCCGTACACCAGTCGAGGAAATCAGCGGGACGCGATTCCGCCGCAGCAAATTCTCGAATCACTCCGAACCTAACCCGGCCTGTCGGAAAATCGTCCAAACGGGTTGACCTTGACAACGGTGTCGCCGTCGGAATTCCCTTAGGAAGAAAGGGTGGATACTCCTTGCCCTCACCCCTCTCGCCGGCTTCCTGTCCGTGGTACCTCGAGGCCCAGAGCAATTCTTCTAATATCTCACTCATTGCAGCGTCCGCAACATCTCCGTTTCTGCCTTCCTCCTCGCCACATTTGTCGAGTTCAGGTACCGGATCGTCGTTTCGGCACTGGAATGCCGCAGCAGCTCCTGGAGAGCGGTTCGGGGAACCCCTTGCTTCTCGATCTCCTGAATGGAGCCCCTTCTGAAGGCGTGTAGCCATTTCGATCCTTGCATCCCTTTCTTCACCTCCCTTTTCAACTTCTCGTAAACTCCAGTGTCGCCCCCGAACGGCAAACCCAGCTTCTTCTGCTTTCTCCTCTGCCGCCAAAAACGCACGGCGACTGCTGTCAGGCTTCCGTGGGGTAGGAAAATGGGTGGTCGCCATTTCCTGCTGCTCTTCTCTTTCGCAAAAAACTCGACTTCGGTCTCTTCCTCTGGGGTGTCTCCCGGACCCAGTTCGTGCCAGTCTTCGTCCGTCATGAACCTCAGATCGGAGACTCGGCATCGCGAGATCCATGCAATCGCCGCAAGGGCCGCTGCTGTTTCCTGTCCCTCCCGCAAAAGACGTCGGACGAGCTCTTTCGCGTCTTCGGGCTTCAGACCGTCTGCCTGCTGAGGTCTCAGAAGCGAACCCATCCTCCTGAGGGCTTTCTTCGTCTTGATGAGACGTTCTGTTCTCAGACCACGTACGCCCCTGTTGTGCAACTCCCGGCAAAGGCGTTCGATGTACGTGGCCGCCGTCAAAGGCGACGTTGACCCTAGAGTGCTCCAGACGAATCTCACTATCGCTTCGTCCACCGGACCGTTGGGTTCCGTGGTAGAAAACCGGTCGAAATTTCGAAGCAGCCTGCACCTCTCCGCCGATAATTGTGGTCCCACCGCGTATTGGGGGGCGTCTTGCCACGGAATCAATTTTTTGATTTTTCCCCCCAGCTGTTTTCCCTCGCGGATTGAAAAAATCTCCGTCTCTACCTCCTTTTGCTTCGGTCCGAGGTAAGGCGGAGGCACGGGTTTTACGCTCGGTGGCGCCTCCCCTTTGGACACTTCCTTCCCGTCTTGAACCAGCTTCGCCTTCCGCGGTGTACTCCATTCTCTGGCCTTTTTCGTACCCTCCATGGAAAACTTCCGCACACCGCCCTGGCCTTGTATTGGCTCTCCGGTCTTGTGCGTACTCGTCGTGGAGAACTTCCGCACACCGTCCTGGCCTTGTATCGGCGCTCCGGTCTTGTGCGTACTCGCCGTGGGGAACTTCCGCACACCGTCCTGGCCTTGTATCGGCTCTCCGGTCTTGTGCGTACTCGTCGTTGAGAACTTCCGCACACCGTCCTGGCCTTGTATCGGCGCTCCGGTCTTGTGCGTACTCGTCGTGGAGAACTTCCGCACACCGTCCTGGCCTTGTATCGGCTCTCCGGTCTTGTGCGTACTCGTCGTTGAGAACTTCCGCACACCGTCCTGGCCTTGTATCGGCTCTCCGGTCTTGTGCGTACTCGTCGTTGAGAACTTCCGCACACCGTCCTGGCCTTGTATCGGCGCTCCGGTCTTGTGCGTACTCGTTGTGGGGAACTTCCGCACACCGTCCTGGCCTTGTATCGGCTCTCCGGTCTTGTGCGTACTCGCCGTGGGGAACTTCCGCACACCGTCCTGGCCTTGTATCGGCGCTCCGGTCTTGTGCGTACTCGTTGTGGGGAACTTCCGCACACCGTCCTGGCCTTGTATCGGCTCTCCGGTCTTGTGCGTACTTGTCTTCACTTTCGAAAACCTCGCGTGGCGCGAGGGCGAAAACCCCGTACGGGGTTTGGTCGAAACTGCCACCGGGGCCTTTTGGCCCCCTCCGTGTCCGAGACGGAGCGCTTCCGCTTCGTCGTCGCATCCGCGGCTTCCATCGCCGCCTTGCGCGCCTTCGGTATCCCGCGTTCGCGGGCCATTTTCGACTGATACGCCAGCGCGGCGTCGAGCCCATGCCTCGTCCGGAACTGGAGGAACAGCAGTAGGTCGAGCAGGCGCGACGCTATCTCTTCCCAGGTTCCGTGATTCAGCATTAGCTGAACCACGCCGATGACCGAGGACGCCGCGTCCCTGGCGTCGCCCCGTTCGGCGGGAACGAGTTTTTTCAGCTCGTCCATGAGCTGCATTGCCTGTATCTCCGACAGGCTGTCCCACTTTGACGGGTCGTAGAGGACGTCTTCCACCCTCGTTCTGCTCTGCTCTGCCGGGGGGTTCACCTCTTCTTCATCCCCCTCGCTCTCATCGAAACCCAGATGCGGGGGCTTCAGGTCTTTGGGACCGTCCTGGCCTCCTCTTGGTGTCTGTTGACCACCTTCAGGGGCCAGGGAAGTCAGGTCTATCCTGACCCGCGGATGCTGCTTCGGTGTGTCGGCCACCAATGCTTCGGGCTCGTCGACGGCGGCCTCCTGCGGGGCGACTCCCGGGGTCCGGGGCATCCTCTCCGGCTCCTCTAGGAGCTGGCGAAACACGTCGAGCTCGACTCGGTCATGAATGACCGTCAGCAGCAGTATGAGTCTTTGTAAAGGCTTTTTCTCCCAGTCCTCCGTCTCCGTCCCCGTGACTCTCGCAGTCAGATCCCGGAACTCAGGCTCAGTTATCGGACGCCCTCCCACCGACAGGGAGTCGATCACTCGTGTGACACTGTGTCCGCGAACCTTTCCCGTCTTCACCGCTCGTTTCACCTCATCCGGTGCGTCCTTCAGCATCAGAACGAGCTCCTTGCTGTGGGTGAACTGAAACGACCCATAGGGTAGTTCGCGGAACTTAGACAGTGCGTCTTCCATTTTAATCGATCGAGGGGAGCGAGTTCGGGACTGCGGGAGGAGGGAGGAATTTGCCTGCGTTATTTGCTAATTCCGAATCCTTAAGTTTCCGAATCGTCCCCTTCCAACCTTGCCCTGGAGCAAGTGGACTCAAATACTCAGGGCTTGTCGCCCAACAACATATATCCTTGTTCCATAGGTCCTCAGCTCGACCCCCCAAGACGCACCGAAGGTGCTCAAACAAGTTTGCTTAGAGAGAGAGAGAGAGAGAGAGAGAGAGAGAGAGAGAGAGAGAGAGAGAGAGAGAGAGAGAGAGAGAGAGAGAGAGAGAGAACACATCAAAACAAGTCAAAGGGTGTGGGCCTCCACCGTCAGGTGGGCCCCCACCGTCAGGTGGGCTAGGCTAGTTCCGGGGTGGCTCCCTGGGAGGGACAGGGACGGGGTTAGTCACGCCTTAGCAGTCCCAGGGCCTCTCCCCACCCACCTGTATGTGTTCTCGTGGTCACCGCTACCGCGTTGACCTTTCCCGAGAGAGAGAGAGAGAGAGAGAGAGAGAGAGAGAGAGAGAGAGAGAGAGAGAGAGAGAGAGAGAGAGAGAGAGAGAGAGAGAGAGAGAGAGAGAGAGAGAGAGAGAGAGAGAGAGAGAGAGACCGGGCAAAAGTGAAGCGCTTGCGACAGTTTCCGTGTGGTGCATAACACCAAGCGACAAACGCACCCCCTCAAGGCAGGGGCAGCAGTACCGGAAGGTCTCTCGGCTGGGAATAGTAGAAACCCCCAGGATAGGCGACGCCACCTCCCTCCGCGAGTTGGAGATCGTTCTTGCGGGAGGCGCGCATGTCGTTCAATGCTGGCCACAGCACCAAAACACCGACGAAAACGCACCGTTGTGGAAAGGAAGGGGAAACAGCCTCGGATAGTGTGCGATCGCCTGCTCACGCACTACGACATACACGCACCCTCAAACCCTGGCGGAAGAACGATCTCAACTACATCGCAGGGAAGCAGCATTATAACTCACCCGCACCTTTCTCGTGAAACAGGCACGAGCAAGCTGCCAGAAACCCGACCATCCCTTGCCAAAACCTTTCGTTTAGCAAGCAACAGGTGACTTCTCGATCGGGCTGCGCTGCTGCTGTTGGCAGATCAGTACAAAAAAAAAGAGGGCCAGGCGCGAGGAGGAAAAATGACGTTCGTGAGAGTTGGCTGTTCGTGTGTCTCCTGGAAGCGGAGGGTTTTGAGTGTAAATCATCGTAACAAGACCACCCACGCGAGCTGTGGCTGATCCAGCTACGGTTGTTGTCTTCGCATCCGCCAGACAACAGGTGCGTAAAACACAAGGAAATCTGTCTCACGGAAGACAAGTGCCGTTGGGGACTCGAAAGACGGGTCTCGGGAAACTCCGTAAAAATCTCCAGAACCCGCGTGTAGTCGAGCTGGATAACTTTTGGCAATGAAAGCGCATACGCGGGCTCTGGCTGAGGTGTCTGAATCAGCAACGGTGCAGTTGCCGCCATCTTCGTCTCCACCAGCCAACCGATGTTAGAAACAAGGAAAGTTGTCTCGCGGAAGACGGGAGGTGGGGAGTGGCGTGGGCGCTTGGCGCCCAAAATGTGGGGTCCCAGTAGTAGCAGTAGTAGTAGTAGTAGTTTGAACTTCTTATGCAGCAACAATCTGTGTCGATAGACTGCACATAGTAGTAGTATGTGTCGTCTGCCGAAGCAGCCGGAGACAGCAGGCGCAGGGAGCAGGTCTTGCCTTACTTTTCTCTTCTTCGTGGAGACCCGCCCCCGGCATCCCGACTGTCCAATCACTGTCGAGAAAGGTTTGTGCCTATTGTGATGAGGTGGTTGACCAGGCCCCCACGAAGCCGTATACACAACACGGCTACAACACGGGGATGCAGCCCTGCTTAGGTTTGCACTCAGCCATCAGGCCATTTGCTGCTAAGCACCCTCGATTTGCCACTTTGTCGCCCTCTATTCGCCGGGCGGTGCTGTCAGCACTCGTTCCGCGCTGCATCAAGTACATGATGCTGGCGGTTGGGGGATCGGCGACCGCGACTCAATTAAGGTGCGGTCAACGGTGTCGCCACGTGAAGGCCCCCCCTTAACACCTGCGGGGTCTCAGAAAATTCAGTAAAACTTCTAGGAAAGCCGTACATCGAGATGGATCACTCTTGGTAACGAGAGCGCGTATGCGGCCAAGGCTGAGGGTGGCGCAAAGCAGACGAACGCAGCTCAATTGTATGAGGCTGTCGCAAATCGGAGAACTCGAAGAACTCGTAGACCGCACTACCCTCCTTGGATGGCGTCAGATGGAAGTTGATCACGCTTCGAAGAAGAGGAAGCAGCAAAAGGCGCAGACTCTCGCGGTGGCAAGCGGAGCTCGCTCAGTCGAGCAGGGTCGGTGGGATGAACGACGAAGAGTCGGATGCAACGCGCTGGGCGGAGTCACGGATGCCAATAATACAACCTCCTCCTCCTGCGTATACTGGCTCCGTCTGCTGCTTCGTCTTCACCGTCGCGTGATGCAAACATCGAAAGTAGAAAGGGCAGGCAGCGATTCGGTGTGTTTGTCGCAATCGTCGTCAATCTTTTTCTCGTCGTATAAGATCTGCGATATTATACGACGAGAGAAGGACGGGAACGATGAAGAGGCCTTCGGAATCGGACCACGTTCTCACGTGTATCTGTCGTTTTGGCGCTGATGATGAGACGAGCTACGGTGCGGAGGTCGCCGCCTTCACCTCTGCAAGCCAAGGACGCGCCCAGGTAACGGCGGCGCGCAGCGTTTCCTCGAACGCGGGATCCTCTGCGCAGAGGCCGAACAGGCTTTTATCGCGGGCAAAGGCACCCAACGCATCGTCCCCGGCGAAGCGGGCGTGCATGGCTCCAGCGTCGAGGGCCGAGTCGACGTAAGGGAAGGGGAGCGAGCCGCGGTGCCACGCTTCGAAGAAGAGGAAGCAAAGGGCGCAGATTCTCGCGGTGGCGAGCGGGGTGACGCTGCGCCGGCGGCAGTCTAGCAGGGTTGGCGTGATGAAACCGGGCACTTTGGACAGAGAGTCGGACGCAACGCGCTGGACGGAATCGCGGATGTACGGGTTCTCGAACCGCTGGAAGGTCGTGTCGCGGTAGGCGCGAAGCTCCACGGGGCTCGGTTCGAGGCAAGGGATGACGTCGTCCGTGACGTATTCGCAGGCGACTTTGACGATGGGCGCAATCCCCGCGCACTGGTGGATGTACTTGACCCCAACCAGGCTCCCCGCCCACGCCAGGCAGCTGTGGCTGGCGTTGAGGACCCGGATCTTCGCCTCTTCCCACGGCTCGACGCTCGGCGCGAACACAACGCCGACAGACGAGAGTGGGGGGCGGGCGGAGGCGAACGCGTCCTGGATGACCCACTGCGCAAACGCTTCGCTCAGCACCGGGGCCTGGTCCTTCCACTTCGTGACGGCCGCCACTCTTTCCGCCACGTCAGCCGTCGGGCGCGGGGTGATCCTGTCGACCATAGAATTCGGACACGACGTGTTCTCCTGCACCCAGGACACCAACCCCTCCGCCCCTCCTTCCCCCGAACTACCCGGCCCCCTCGCTCCCAAAAACGCCAGAAAAGCACCGCGGAAGCACCGCCCGTTGTCTCTCACGTTGTCGCAGGACAAGAGCGTGACAGGACCCCCGCCGCGTTGCATTCTTTCCCACAGGATCCCACGCAGCGCGCCGTAGATCGTTCGGCTCGCTGTGCCGGTCGCTTGGACGTCGGCTTGGACGTCTGGATGGGCTAAGTTGACGTCACGAGAGGCCGAGAGGTAATACCCTGCCTCCGTCACGGTGAAGCTGATGACCTTCGTCGCCGGGTCGGCCCCCTGTTCCCGGAGTGCGTTCAGTTCGGGGTCCCAAGGGAGGACCTTCCGGATGGACGTGATCCTCTCGTAGGCCCGCTCACCGCCCGGCGAGACCGTCTCGAGAGTGTACTTGCCCCCCTGCGCCTGGAGGGCGGACAGCAACGCGGTCGCGTCGTCCCTCACGTTCCCCAGCGCTATGCTCCAGTCCGCCCCTTCCCCGCCCTCCTCCCGCAGCCGGTGGATGAACCACGCCTGGTGCGCACGGTGGAACGCGCCGGCCCCGATGTGCATCCACACATTCTCGCTCGATTGCGGCGCCATCTGTAATGCTATGTATTCTGTTCTCTCCCCCGAACACCACCTGGTTTCGCCCGTTTATTTACGTAAATTCGCGATCATTGGAACCCCCCGAAACCCCCGTATTGCGTAGTTCCTGCACAGTTCATGCTTAGTTTGTGCGGGGGTCTTGGAAACGGCGAGGGCTACTACACATTCTATACGTGTGCTGGACTTTTTCGCCCCGGTGGCAAATTTCGACGGTGGTTCTGCACGGCAACTTTCGCGCTCGTAGATGTTTGTGTATATTTGTAGCCCTACCCCGTCCGGATGGACGTGATCCTCTCGCCGCCCGGCGAGACCGTCTCGAGTGTGTCCTCGTCCCCCTGCGCCTGGAGGGCGGACAGCAACGCGGTCGCGTCGTCCCTCACGTTCCCCAGCGCTATGCTCCAGTCCGCCCCTTCCCCGCCCTCCCCCCGCAGCCGGTGGATGAACCACGCCTGGTGCGCACGGTGGAACGCTCCACACTTTCTCGCTCGATTGCGGCGCCATCTGTAATACTATGTATTCTGTTCTCTCCCCCCGAACACCACCTGGTTTCGCCCGTTTATTTACGTAGATTCGCGATCATTGGTACCCCGTATTGCGTAGTTCCTGCACAGTTCATGCTTAGTTTGTGCGGGGGTCTTGGAAACGGCGAGGGCTACACATTCTATACGTGTGCTGGACTTTTTCGCCCCGGTGGCAAATTTCGACGGTGGTTCTGCACGGCAACTTTCGCGCTCGCAGATGTTTGTGTATATTTGTAGCCCTACCCGGTCCGGATGGACGTGATCCTCTCGCCGCCCGGCGAGACCGTCTCGAGTGTGTACTCGCCCCCCTGCGCCCGGAGGGCGGACAGCAACGCGGTCGCGTCGTCCCTCACGTTCCCCAGCGCTATGCTCCAGTCCGCCCCTTCCCCGCCCTCCCCCCGCAGCCGGCGGAACGCGCCGGCCCCGATGTGCATCCACACATTCTCGCTCGATTGCGGCGCCATCTGTAATGCTATGTATTCTGTTCTCTCCCCCGAACACCACCTGGTTTCGCCCGTTTATTTACGTAAATTCGCGATCATTGGTACCCCCCGAAACCCCCGTATTGCGTAGTTCCTGCACAGTTCATGCTTAGTTCGTGCGGGGGTCTTGGAAACGGCGAGAGCTACTACACATTCTATACGTGTGCTGGACTTTTTCGCCCCGGTGGCAAATTTCGACGGTGGTTCTGCACGGCAACTTTCGCGCTCGCAGATGTTTGTGTATATTTGTAGCCCTACCCCGTCCGGATGGACGCGATCCTCTCGCCGCCCGGCGAGACCGTCTCGAGTGTGTCCTCGCCCCCCTGCGCCTGGAGGGCGGACAGCAACGCGGTCGCGTCGTCCCTCACGTTCCCCAGCGCTATGCTCCAGTCCGCCCCTTCCCCGCCCTCCCCCCGCAGCCGGTGGAACGCGCCGGCCCCGATGTGCATCCACACATTCTCGCTCGATTGCGGTGCCGTCTGTAATACCCATGGTACACGCTACGTGTGTGTATGCATACACTACACCGTTAGCAGTACACGGTATGCAGTACGTAGTACTCCTACTATGCATACGTACTGTGTATACCCATGGTACACGCTACGTGTGTGTATGCATACACTACACCGTTAGCAGTACACGGTATGCAGTACGTAGTACTCCTACTATGCATACGTACTGTGTATACCCATGGTACACGCTACGTGTGTGTATGCATACACTACACCGTTAGCAGTACACGGTATGCAGTACGTAGTACTCCTACTATGCATACGTACTGTGTATACCCATGGTACACGCTACGTGTGTGTATGCATACACTACACCGTTAGCAGTACACGGTATGCAGTACGTAGTACTCCTACTATGCATACGTACTGTGTATACCCATGGTACACGCTACGTGTGTGTATGCATACACTACACCGTTAGCAGTACACGGTATGCAGTACGTAGTATGCATACGTACTGTGTATACCCCTATGCATACACTTAGCAGTACACGGTATGCAGTACGTAGTACTCCTACTATGCATACGTACTGTGTATACCCATGGTACACGCTACGTGTGTGTATGCATACACTACACCGTTAGCAGTACACGGTATGCAGTACGTAGTACTCCTACTATGCATACGTACTGTGTATACCCATGGTACACGCTACGTGTGTGTATGCATACACTACACCGTTAGCAGTACACGGTATGCAGTACGTAGTACTCCTACTATGCATACGTACTGTGTATACCCATGGTACACGCTACGTGTGTGTATGCATACACTACACCGTTAGCAGTACACGGTATGCAGTACGTAGTACTCCTACTATGCATACGTACTGTGTATACCCATGGTACACGCTACGTGTGTGTATGCATACACTACACCGTTAGCAGTACACGGTATGCAGTACGTAGTACTCCTACTATGCATACGTACTGTGTATACCCATGGTACACGCTACGTGTGTGTATGCATACACTACACCGTTAGCAGTACACGGTATGCAGTACGTAGTACTCCTACTATGCATACGTACTGTGTATACCCATGGTACACGCTACGTGTGTGTATGCATACACTACACCGTTAGCAGTACACGGTATGCAGTACGTAGTACTCCTACTATGCATACGTACTGTGTATACCCATGGTACACGCTACGTGTGTGTATGCATACACTACACCGTTAGCAGTACACGGTATGCAGTACGTAGTACTCCTACTATGCATACGTACTGTGTATACCCATGGTACACGCTACGTGTGTGTATGCATACACTACACCGTTAGCAGTACACGGTATGCAGTACGTAGTACTCCTACTATGCATACGTACTGTGTATACCCATGGTACACGCTACGTGTGTGTATGCATACACTACACCGTTAGCAGTACACGGTATGCAGTACGTAGTACTCCTACTCTGCATACGTACTGTGTATACCCATGGTACACGCTACGTGTGTGTATGCATACACTACACCGTTAGCAGTACACGGTATGCAGTACGTAGTACTCCTACTATGCATACGTACTGTGTATACCCATGGTACACGCTACGTGTGTGTATGCATACACTACACCGTTAGCAGTACACGGTACTACCACAATACCACCTCCTGTGGCACACGAGGACGGTTATGCAGACGGGCCACACGGTGCCCTCAGCATCCTCCTAGATGCACTGTAGGTGTACGGAAATCTGTGGTGTAGTGTACAGAGTGCACTGCTACGCGTAAACGCGTATGCACATGCGCTGATGCTGTTGGGTGGTTGGCCTACCGGCTAAACGAAGGGATGAGAGCAACCTCGCTTTCGAAAAAAGAAACGCTCGATCACTATTATCACAGAGCAGAAAAGCGAGAGATCGGCGACGCCGGAGAATGGGACAAAAATGGACTTGGTGTAAATTTCGGGTTGCGGTCTACTTCCGAAAATTGCCGAAGACAAAAAAGCGACGTCCCTGAAAAAGACGCTTCGTTTGTATTGGGTGCGCGCTGCGATTTTATCGTTTGCGCACTTGCATCCACCCTACTTCATTTTTCAAAGCTGGGGATTCTGATCAACCACGCTGCACCAACTGCGTCATTTTTGGCCTGCGCATGCATTGAAGGGCAACCCGCAAGATTGTGAGAAGCAAGAACAGAGGGTAGGGTTTGCTTGCGGCGGGTAGCTGCAGTGCCCCCTGGCAAAGCTTTCGTTTGTGCTGTCGTGCCCGAAGGCCGGTCCACTTGGGGTGTCTTGCGAGCCTTTGCTTGTTGCTTGAAAAGGGGCTTTTTTGGCGACGCGTTGCAGTGAAGAAGAAGACGAAAAAGTGTGAAAACGGGTTTTTTCCTGGAGGCTTTTCGTGTTATTTTGCAAATGCTCGAAGAGATACTCGACGTAGCTGCTTCAACTCCGAATGGAGGGGAGGAAATATAGAGGTAGAGGGGCGAACACAAACACAATCTGATTTGTTCTTCGCGTACACCACCGTGTGATGTTCTCTCCCTCAGGACTTTGACCTGTTGTGTTTGTGTGATTTGTCGTGTAGGGGTAGACCCGCATGACCTCACGTCCGTTCAACACGTGGTTCGCACTTGGGATCCCTTTTCTTCTTTGTCGGGCATCGTCGAGAATTTCCTTTCAAGCTGGCGCTTATGTAGAAGAAGAAGAAATGTGAAAACGGGGTTTTGCCTAGAGGCTTTTCGTGTTATTTTGCAAATGCTTTGAGCTATCTTTGTGTCTGTGCTTTCAGTCGTCTTCTTGACCATGGTTAAGTGCGCAAATGTTGAAAAAATACTCGAGGGGCTGCCTTGTGCTTACTTCGAAGGGGGGAGAAACAACACAACTACAAAGTGGGTCTTTTTTGTTGAACGCTTACGCCCGCCACTGAACCCAGATTCACCTGTGTTTCGTGTGGGCTACAGCACATTTACCTCCTTGATCTTTTGCAGCTGGCAGCCTCCTCAAGTATTTCCTACAAAGCAGGTGCTTATACAGAAGAAATGTGAAAACGGGTGTTTGCCTAGAGGCTTTTCGTGTTATTCTGCAGATGCTTTGAGCTATCTTTGTGTCTATTCTTTCAGTCGTCTTCTTGCATGGTTAAGTGCGCAAATGGTGTCAGCCGAAGCTGGTAAAGCTTCGGCGCCGCCCACGTTATGTTTGTTTAAAGTTTGAAAAAAGCCGCTCCTGGTTCATAAACGTGACGGTCAACCACAGCTGGCAAAGCTTGAGTCGGAGGCAGCACAGTGCCACAACCCCGTCCGCTCTGCCCTGTTCTCGACAAGTTTGTGTTCAGCGCGCAAGCGCCAAGCCCCAAGGTGCGCCAAGCATTGATGCTTCAGTTTGGGAAATCGGTAGCCACTTGACCCGTAGGCCCGTGGCTCTGCAGAACCGCCGAACACGTGAAGCTTGGCTCCCGTGTAGCAGGCTTTCCCTGGTACCTAGGTGACGCGTTGCAGTTAGAAAAGAAGAAAGAAAAAGGCCGCTCCTGGTACTCCAGGAACGTGACGGTCAACCACAGCTTGCAAAGCTTGAGTCGGAGGCAGCACAGTGCCACAACCCCGTCCGCTCTGCCCTGTGGCTGGCCGTCTCGACAAGCTTGTACTCAGCGCAAGCGCCAATCCCCAAGGTGCGCCACGCCTTGGTCCTTGAGTTTGCGAAATCGGTAGCCACTTGACCCGTAGGCCCGTGGCTCGGCCCGTGACTCTGCAGTACCGCCGTGAAGCTCGGCTTCCGTGTAGCAGGATTTCTCTCGTACCAAGGCGATGCGTTGCAGTTAAAAGAAACGAAATACAAAACAATGTGCCAACAGTTCGCTCACCCTCGTTTGCTGGGTGTGAGCTGGGTTCACTGCTCTGCCAGTTCCCCCTCACGGCAGCCTGGTCTAAACGGCTAAAGGAAGGGGTGAGAGCGACCTCGCTTTCGAAAAAAGAAACGCTCGACCATTAATATCACAGAGCAAGAAAGAGAGACCGGCGACGCCGGAGATGGGCGTGAAAATATGGGCTCAGCGTAAATTCCGGGTTGAGGACTTCCAAAGATTTCCGGACACGTGGCTGAAAAGACAGGCGCTTCGTTTGTGCTTGGTCCGTCTCTTGCACTTGTGTCCACTCGACTCCATTTTGTCACATTCTTCGGGGAAACGGCCACATGCCTTGTCCGACGACACGTTTCGTTAGCACCACTTACGGTCTTCAACACAGGCCTTGACTAATCCGCAAGATTTGCAAGATTGGAATCCGAAACTTGACTCGACGCTAGTTCATAGGTACTGTCAGTCCAGCAAGCGGCAAGAAGGGAAATACTCGAGGGACTGCCTTGTGCTTATTTCGAAGGAGGCTAGAGGGGGAGAAAACAAATACAACTACAAAGTGGGTCCTTTTTTGTTGAACGCTTACCGCCCCTAAACCCAGATTTACCCGTTTTTTCGTGTGGGCTGCAGCACATTTACCTCCTTTGATATTTCGCAACTGGCACGCTCTCCTCAAGCATTTCCTACAAAGCAGGTGCTTATGCAACAAGAAGTGGTAATCGTGGTAAACTTTCTTTTTGTTCCTTTTACGGCTATTCTCTCCTTTTATGCGTCTTTTGCTCTCTATTGCTGGGAATACCGGTATTCCTGGACTTTTGGTGCTGAAGGAAGGGATGAATCCGTTCACTTCACCCCCCACGTGGCGCTCGTTTAGCAGGGGCTGCCGAGTCGCACCGTGGCACCGTGGAAATATTACTTCATTCGTGACCAAACAACTGCCGTAAGCAGAGGGGGGGTGTTGCTTCCGCGACGTTTTTACTTTGGCACAAGCGGAAGCAAGGGGTTCAACCCTTTGCAGACGAGACGAAGCCAAAATGGGAGGTAGAAAAGAGCATCTATTGGGTATCGGAAAGCAGGTGCGAGATCAGGCAAACCTTGTGCGCTAGCTTCGTTTAACCGTGTGTCAAATGAAACAGGGCATACCCCAAATTATCGCTTTCATTTCATCAACCCTGCGACAGTTATTATCTTCACCGTTTCAACCAACGCGATCTTTTCCGGACGGGGTGCCCGTGTGACTACCCTTTCTTCCACATCCCGGTCAGATTCCCTCTGCTCGGCCGTATTAATTCTATTATTTCGGGAAAAGGATTGGCTCTGAGGACACATGCGGGATTGTCAGTGCGGGTCAGGTCAGATTGAAGGTGCTGTGAGTGGCGCTCTGGGGTGCTACCCGCGGCTCCTAATTTCTTCCAGGCCTTCTTGCATGTTGTGCCCGCAATGAAGTGTCAGCTTGGAACTGTTACGAGCAAGAGGAATCCAACTGGTTAATTTGCGCTCACGATGCATATAAGAATGTGCAAACGCTGCGGCTCAAATCATAGCAATCCCGTGGGATACATTTTTTTTCAGCCGGGTCGGGTACCAGTCAGGGGCTTATATGGGTCTGAGAGATTTGGCGGGAAGGTTGGGAGTGCAGTGGGTGAAACTTGGGCAGTTGGAATGTTGCCTCTTGGCAGAAGTTTCCGACGCTTTTCGTCCGACGCAGGACACTGTGTCATGATCGCCCAGCCAGGTGCACTTGGCAGTCAGAACGCGCTGCGGCAAGAAGATCGGGTGAAGGCGTTGGGCAACAGGGTTTGTTTGTGTTCCAACTGAACGTTAGCCCCGATCTAGTTTCCTGGTGCCGACACCTGCTCCGGTCAGTACAAGACAAAAAGGCGTCGAGGTCTACGTAATCTAGATCTAGACTTCTCTGCGATTTGCATAGCTCCTGCATGTGTCGATTGGTATGCGAATCCTCGGAGAGCGAGTTGCTGTCTCATGAGATCGGCTAGAGGACTAGGCAGTCGTGGGTGCGATAACCCGAATATTGGCTGAGGTTGCGCTTTCGACTTGAGCTGCTCACACTTCTCCTTCCTGGCGCACTCGAGCATGACCAGCAGGTTCTGCATTTGCAGCTAAAAACGGTCACACGGAGACCCTAAAACCCCGGTATTTCAAGCGAACTTTAACTCTAAAAAGCCAGCGAGTGCCCTGTGATCGATCTCGCCCGCTTCTTCGGTGGCATGGTACCCTGGCAATACCCAAAAAAAAAGAAGTCAGAAAATTATCATTTTTTTTTCCCCCACCCGCCCATCACGCCCACCCAAACTAAAGCATCAAGGCGTGGCGCACCTTGGGGCTTGGCGCTCGCGCTGAACATAAGAAGCTCGTCGAGACGGTCAGCCGCAGGGCAGAGCGGACGCCTCCGACTCAAGCTTTGCAAGCTGTGGTTGACCGTCACGTTCCTGGACCAGGAGCGGCCTTTTTCCTTCCTTCAGCTTGGTCGGATTCGAGCAGCAGCGCCGCCAAGCCCGGGTCCTTCGAAGCGACGTGCAGCGGCGTCGAACCTTGGGCGTTCCGCTTGTTGGGGCACGCGCCGTGCTCCAGCAGCGCCTCGACGATGCCCCGCCGCCGCCAGTAGCAGGCGTAGTGCAACGGGGTCCACAGCAGCTTCCCCGCCCGATCAGCGTCCGCCCCGTGCCCCAGCAGCACGGCCACCACGCCGTCGTGCCCCCGGAAGCAAGCCATGTGCAGCTCGACGATGCCCCGCCGCCGCCAGCAGGACGAGAATCCGAGGATACTCATATCATCCCAAACCCGTGAGATACCCTTTTTTCAGCTCCCGGTCGGATTCGATGCGCGGCCGTACTATTCTTGCGATGTATATACTTACCCCGTCCTCCGTCCAGCCGCGAAACGTGAGCGAAGCGGAGTGAGAATCGCAGCACTCACCCATCGCACACCCGTGGAATACACTTTTTTTCAGCTCCCGGTCAGATTCAATGCGCAGCGGCACTCTTTCAGCACGGCCAAGGCCTTTTGTTGACCCCAATTATGGGTCCTTTGCAGGAGTCTCGCCCGGAGTCGATTGTCCTAGGCCCTGTTGCCACTACTGCCCACGACTTTTTGTGCCAAATGAAGAGCACCTCTGAAGACAGCTACCCCTGCCCTCCCGAACTTTGCCGGCGATAAAATTTTGCGAGGCCAGCTGAAGAAGCAGCGTGTTGAGGAAAGCCTCCCAGGCACAACGGCACCGAAGTCCTCGCAGGCAGTTCGCCTCTTCAGAGCCTACTCCGCTCATCCTTCGTACCGTGAAAGCTGAAGTCTCCCGTCAAGACGCTGGCCGTCGCCCTGCTGTCTGTCATCTACCTGCTGACCCTCACCGTCTCCGTCTTCTCGATGAAAGGAAGAACTTCCAGATCGAGAAGAAGATGACCGAGCGCAACTCGGAGGTGAAGGACCTGCGGCAGCTGCTTCGCGTCACCACCGACCAGCGTTGCTGCCCGCCAAGAAAAAGCAGCCGTTCCAACTGTTGCCGCTGTTCCCAGCCTTCGAAGACAGCTCCTCCGTCGTCGAAATGGACGCGAAACGTGAGCGAAGCGGAGTGAAAATCCCAGCACTCACTCAAACCATCGCACACCCGTGGAACACACTTTTTTTCAGCTCCCGGTCAGATTCAATGCGCAGCGGCATTCTTTCAGCACGGCCACCACGCCGTCGTGCCCCCGGAAGCCTCGTGCAGCTCGACGATGCCCCGCCGCCGCCAGCAGTACGAGAATTATACTCAAATCATCCGAAACCCGTGGGGTACACTTTCTTTCAGCTCCAAGTCAAATTCAATGCGCAGCGGCATTCTTCCGATGATGTATCCTTATTCCGCAATACACTTTTGCAGCTTCGATGTGCAGCCGTACATTTTTGCAATCGTAATATGACGTATTACGAGTGCTGTGGAAATCACGAGATGGTGATGAGCGGCGGGTGGTGGCGGTTGGGCTTCTCCCCGCCGTTCGGGGCGGCGGCGAAGCAGCCCGCCTTGGTCCCTTTGTTGTCGAGGAGCCTGGCGTCTGCGCCGTGCGCGAGCAGCAGCGCCGCCAAGCCCGGGTCCTTCGAAGCGACGTGCAGCGGCGTCGAACCTTGGGCGTTCCGCTTGTTGGGGCACGCGCCGTGCTCCAGCAGCGCCTCGACGATGCCCCGCCGCCGCCAGTAGCAGGCGTAGTGCAACGGGGTCCACAGCAGCTTCCCCGCCCGATCAGCGTCCGCCCCGTGCCCCAGCAGCACGGCCACCACGCCGTCGTGCCCCCGGAAGCAAGCCATGTGCAGCTCGACGATGCCCCGCCGCCGCCAGCAGGACGAGAATCCGAGGATACTCATATCATCCCAAACCCGTGAGATACCCTTTTTTCAGCTCCCGGTCGGATTCGATGCGCGGCCGTACTATTCTTGCGATGTATATACTTACCCCGTCCTCCGTCCAGCCGCGAAACGTGAGCGAAGCGGAGTGAGAATCGCAGCACTCACCCATCGCACACCCGTGGAATACACTTTTTTTCAGCTCCCGGTCAGATTCAATGCGCAGCGGCACTCTTTCAGCACGGCCAAGGCCTTTTGTTGACCCCAATTATGGGTCCTTTGCAGGAGTCTCGCCCGGAGTCGATTGTCCTAGGCCCTGTTGCCACTACTGCCCACGACTTTTTGTGCCAAATGAAGAGCACCTCTGAAGACAGCTACCCCTGCCCTCCCGAACTTTGCCGGCGATAAAATTTTGCGAGGCCAGCTGAAGAAGCAGCGTGTTGAGGAAAGCCTCCCAGGCACAACGGCACCGAAGTCCTCGCAGGCAGTTCGCCTCTTCAGAGCCTACTCCGCTCATCCTTCGTACCGTGAAAGCTGAAGTCTCCCGTCAAGACGCTGGCCGTCGCCCTGCTGTCTGTCATCTACCTGCTGACCCTCACCGTCTCCGTCTTCTCGATGAAAGGAAGAACTTCCAGATCGAGAAGAAGATGACCGAGCGCAACTCGGAGGTGAAGGACCTGCGGCAGCTGCTTCGCGTCACCACCGACCAGCGTTGCTGCCCGCCAAGAAAAAGCAGCCGTTCCAACTGTTGCCGCTGTTCCCAGCCTTCGAAGACAGCTCCTCCGTCGTCGAAATGGACGCGAAACGTGAGCGAAGCGGAGTGAGAATCCCAGCTCTCACTCAAACCATCGCACACCCGTGGAACACACTTTTTTTCAGCTCCCGGTCAGATTCAATGCGCAGCGGCATTCTTTCAGCACGGCCACCACGCCGTCGTGCCCCCGGAAGCCTCGTGCAGCTCGACGATGCCCCGCCGCCGCCAGCAGTACGAGAATTATACTCAAATCATCCGAAACCCGTGGGGTACACTTTCTTTCAGCTCCAAGTCAAATTCAATGCGCAGCGGCATTCTTCCGATGATGTATCCTTATTCCGCAATACACTTTTGCAGCTTCGATGTGCAGCCGTACATTTTTGCAATCGTAATATGACGTATTACGAGTGCTGTGGAAATCACGAGATGGTGATGAGCGGCGGGTGGTGGCGGTTGGGCTTCTCCCCGCCGTTCGGGGCGGCGGCGAAGCAGCCCGCCTTGGTCCCTTTGTTGTCGAGGAGCCTGGCGTCTGCGCCGTGCGCGAGCAGCAGCGCCGCCAAGCCCGGGTCCTTCGAAGCGACGTGCAGCGGCGTCGAACCTTGGGCGTTCCGCTTGTTGGGGCACGCGCCGTGCTCCAGCAGCGCCTCGACGATGCCCCGCCGCCGCCAGTAGCAGGCGTAGTGCAACGGGGTCCACAGCAGCTTCCCCGCCCGATCAGCGTCCGCCCCGTGCCCCAGCAGCACGGCCACCACGCCGTCGTGCCCCCGGAAGCAAGCTTCGTGCAGCATCGGCAGCAGCCGCGCCGCCGCCGCCCGTTCGTCGGCGCCCGCCTTCAGCAGGACGGCGACGGTAGACGCCTGGCCGGCCACGACTGCGGCACGCAGCGGCGTCAGACCGCCGCCGCCGTCCTTGTCCACTGCTGCGCCAGCCCGGACCAGCCACTCCGCCACAGCGTCCTCCCCTGCGTACGCCGCGTAGTGCAAAGGGGTCCAGCCCGGACAGAGCCCGTTCATTTAGGATCTGAGCCGCTGCTTGTGTGTTGCCTACAATCAACCGGGGTTTAGATTTACAGTCTGGTGTCTTTCGTCGACGTTTCTGGTTCCTTTTTCTTTTTTTAACGAATGCGAAAAAAGGGGGTGTTTTCGATTGTGCTTGCGCTTTTTTTGAGAGTGTAAGTTTTTCACATGAAAAGGGGGCGGGGGGGCGGTCCTGCTTTCGGATTAAAGATACGTCAGGTTTTGAGACTAGGAGTCGTCAGAGGTGTAGTCGACTCGTCCCTTTGCATACCACGGCTGTGGTGCTTCGTAACAACCCCCTGCCGCCGCCCGTTCGTCGGCGCCCGCCTTCAGCAGGACGGCGACGGTGGACGCCTGCCGGCCACGACTGCGGTACGCAGCGGCGTCAGACTGCCGCCGCCGTCCTTGTGCTGCGCCAGCCCGGACCAGCCACTCCGCCACAGCGTCCTCCCCTGCGTACGCCGCGTAGTGCAAAGGGGTCCAGCCCGGACAGAGCCCGTTCATTTAGGATCTGAGCCGCTGCTTGTGTGTTGCCGACAATCAACCGGGGTTTAGATTTACAGTCTGGTGTCTTTCGTCGACGTTTCTGGTTCCTTTTTCTTTTTTTAACGAATGCGAAAAAAGGGGGTGTTTTCGATTAAGCTTGCGCTTTTTTTGAGAGTGTAAGTTTTTCACATGAAAAGGGGGCGGGGGGGCGGTCCTGCTTTCGGATTAAAGTTTCGTCAGGTTTTGAGACTAGGAGTCGTCAGAGGTGTAGTCGACTCGTCCCTTTGCATACCACGGCTGTGGTGCTTCGTAACAACCCCCTGCCGCCGCCCGTTCGTCGGCGCCCGCCTTCAGCAGGACGGCGACGGTGGACGCCTGCCGGCCACGACTGCGGTACGCAGCGGCGTCAGACTGCCGCCGCCGTCCTTGTGCTGCGCCAGCCCGGACCAGCCACTCCGCCACAGCGTCCTCCCCTGCGTACGCCGCGTAGTGCAAAGGGGTCCAGCCCGGACAGAGCCCGTTCATTTAGGATCTGATTTAGGATCTGAGCCGCTGCTTGTGTGTTGCCGACAATCAACCGCGGTTGATGTACAGTCTGGTGTCTTTCGTCGACGTTTCTGCTTCTTTTTTTTACGAATGCGAAAAATGGGGGTGTTTTCGATTGTGCTTGCGCTTTTTTTGAGAGTGTTACTGTGTAAGTTTTTTACTTGAAAAGGGGGCGGGGGGGGCGGTCCTGCTTTCGGATTAAAGTTACGTCAGGTTTTGAGACTAGGAGTCGTAAGAGGTGTCGTCGACTCGTCCCTTTGCATACCACGGCTGTGGTGCTTCGTAACAACCCCCTGCCGCCGCCCGTTCGTCGGCGCCCGCCTTCAGCAGGACGGCGACGGTGGACGCCTGCCGGCCACGACTGCGGCACGCAGCGGCGTCAGACTGCCGCCGCCGTCCTTGTGCTGCGCCAGCCCGGACCAGCCACTCCGCCACAGCGTCCTCCCCTGCGTACGCCGCGAAGTGCAAAGGGGTCCAGCCCGGACAGAGCCCGTTCATTTAGGATCTGATTTAGGATCTGAGCCGCTGCTGGTGTGTTGCCGACAATCAACCGCGGTTGATGTACGGTCTGGTGTCTTTCGTCGACGTTTCTGCTTCTTTTTTTTTACGAATGCGAAAAATGGGGGTGTTTTCGATTGTGCTTGCGCTTTTTTTGAGAGTGTTACTATGTAAGTTTTTTACTTGAAAAGGGGGCGGGGGGGGCGGTCCTGCTTTCGGATTAAAGTTACGTCAGGTTTTGAGACTAGGAGTCGTAAGAGGTGTCGTCGACTCGTCCCTGCAGCATTTGCATACCACGGCTGTGGTGCTTCGTAACAACCCCCTGCCGCCGCCCGTTCGTCGGCGCCCGCCTTCAGCAGGACGGCGACGGTGGACGCCTGGCCGGCCACGACTGCGGCACGCAGCGGCGTCAGACCGCCGCCGCCGTCCTTGTCCACTGCTGCGCCAGCCCGGACCAGCCACTCCGCCACAGCGTCCTCCCCTGCGTACGCCGCGTAGTGCAAAGGGGTCCAGCCCGGACAGAGCCCGTTCATTTAGAAACGAGCTGCTGCGCCGTTTGTGTTGCCGACGAATTAACTGGGGGTGATGTACAGTCTGGTGTCTTTCGTCGACGTCTGGTTCCTTTTTTTTACGAATGCGAAAAATGGGGGGTGTTTTCGATTGTGCTTGCGCGTTTTGGAGTGTAAGTCTTTCACATGAAAAGGGGGCGGTCCTGCTTTTGGATTAAAGTTACGTCAGGTGTTAGGACTAGGAATCGAAAGAGGTCGTCGACTAGTCCCTGCAGCATTTGCATACTAAGACTGCGATGCTTCATAACAACCCCTGTCGGCACCCTTTCGTCCGCGCCCACCGTGTAGATATATTTGCACACTTTAACTGTGGCTAGCCAAGTTTGATTCATGACGCCGACACCAACGTTGAAGTATGGCTAAAGATAAAGTGGTGTCACCTGAGGGGGTAATCTCAGTGCCGCCCACGTTAAGCATTGAGTTCTTAAAGTACATGAACCACATGGATTAGCATGCACTAACCGTTAAGCAGCGGCTGCCGGCTTATCCCGTGACGCCTTTTATATGGTACGATGCCAAAAGGGGGGGGGGGGGGGGGGGCAGCGCTCTTGTTAAGGATCAGCCACTTTGGCCGGATGGCCGGATAAACAGACCCCCCCCCCCTCTACAGTGCAGTTGCCTTGGAGGCTGGGTGGTCAAATTCTCTAAGGTGAAATGGTCAAAATTCCCTGCCAAAAGTGGGCCCACAAAAATTTTCCAAAGTGTGGTATTTGGGGTATTTGGGGCAAAAAAAAAAATTTTTTTTTTCTGACCGCCCACCGCAACCGTGGTGACCACCTTAGACGGCTGATGGATGGATGGATGGTTCTTAACAAGATGCCTGGGGGGGGGGGGGGGGGGGGTTTGGGCAGATGTTTTCTGGCATAGTAAGATACTGGGCATGTGGGGTATGGGACCCATATCCCCCAGAAACCATTTTTTCGGGCCGGTTTTGAGGCCAAATGCCCTCGGAGAGCCTTTTTGAGCGGCAAAACTCTGTTCTGTGGGTTCGAGGCCCGCACGGTGCACTCCAGCATCGTGTGGGGGTGTTAACTGTGCGGCCAAGGTGTCGGGCGTGGGCACACCTGCTAGATCCAGTGTGCCACACCCGCAAATCCAGCGTGAAATCCACTGACACCCAAAAGCCAGTGCGGAATCCAGTGTGACACCCGCAAATCCAGTGTGAAACCCACTGTACACCAGCTAAAACAGTTCCCCAAGTTGGATCGAGTCACCTATCGTCCAACGCAAATCAATCATCAAGGAGGCGAGGCCCCTGGTTGTTAAAAAAGCTGACCCCAGGTTCTTCTGGCAGTATTGGCAACTTTTATTGGCAGAAATCGGCTTGTCGGATCGAAAGAAGTGAGTTTGCTGCTGGTAACCTCACGAAGGCGATGGTTAATCGTGTTCCCTTCTGCAGGTGTCGCACACGTCCGGCCAGGTGTTCGAACCGGGCACCACGTAGCTGGCGGTACGTGGTGTACGACACCTTTGCCGTTAGTTGGCCTTCTTCGTCCACCAGCCTGTGCTAGAAGGATTTGTGCGACGAACGTCTTGTGCACGACAGCTTTTCCGTGACCCACGACGTCGGTGGTTGCCTCCACGAGATCGTCGAATGCCTGCTGCCTCATGGGTCACCTTTGTCGGTCGCCCTCTGTACAGAGACGCCGGGCGCAATCGGGTCAACTCCTGCAGCTTTCATCAGAAAGGCTCTCGTCGCTCTAAAGTGTCTCCGCATGGAGCCCTGTGACCTATCGTACTTCGTGTGCGTCTTGCCTTGCAAATTTTTGAGCCAATTCTTCGAACGAAACGCATTTACGAGTCACGCATTCTGAGAACAGAGTTAAGTTCCTGTTCTGGGTGGGTGCTGCCGCCGTAGCCATTGTACAGTCGTAGCCCTACCTGGGGCCTCAAAGTCCACAACAACTGAGTTTTGCGCTCAGAAAAAGGTTCTCCGAGGGCATTGGACCCCAAAATCGGCCCGAAAACATGGTTCTGGGGGGGTATGGGTCCTATACCCCACATGCCCAGTATCTTACTATGCCAGAAAACATCTGCCCAAACCCCCCCCCCCCCCTTGGGCATCGTACCATAGTACGTTGTAGAAAGAGTAGCGTGGCACTCTTACAGGTGTTCCCTCGAGCTCGCAACAAATTGCGTGAACTTTCTTCGCTATTTTCTCCCGAGAGGTCTCTTCGAGAAGTCGGTGCAAACCAGGCGGGCCTGCGTCCTCTTTAAAGCCCCTGACGCCTGACTTTTCTGCTACACCCTGGCTTCCCCAGGGCTTACGCAGCTCCTTAGTCTTGGAGCTAAATACCTACCCAAGAACGGTGCGTAGGGTCAGGCAAAAATATGCCTTCGCTCTTTCGCTTTCCTTTCAAAAACTGTTGCGTTGACGCATCCACACTTTTCTTTTTTTTTTTGAGCAGGCCGACTCTGACCTGGTCGAGTTCCAGGCCTCTCTTCAGGTTGTTCTTCTTCTTTTTCACCTGGTATGTCTTGAGTTAGGGATCTCCATGTGAAGCACGGACATGTTAACTGTGACAGTGACACGATCTTCAGTTTGGTGTTGGTTCGCTCATTGCTCAGGCTTACATTTTTGGAACACATTGCAATGTCTCGAAAAAAGAAATAGAGCATAGGGGGCTCACCTGCCAGTGTTGCATGTCTTTGCCTCTGCCTCCTCTCCGGCCTCAACCCTCCAGTGTAGCGGTGGTAAGCAACAGCAGGATCTGCCGACCGGAATACCCGGTACTGCGGTTGGTTCCCCAGATGAATCTGCAGAAAAGATAGTATGTGCTGATAAAGGGGGGAGGGGGGGGGTCATAAGGTCTTTTTTTGCGTCAAAATGGTGACATTTTCAGCCTGTAGACTTAACGGCAGTTTAAGGCTAAAAAAACATGCAACCCGCCTCAGAAATGCCCGGAAACGTGTTTTTGGGGAAAGTTTCATGGAAAATGGCCCAGGGGGGGGTGTATTAGTTGATGGTTTTAGGGTGGACACCGTTTGGTACCGGCTAGCTGCCTGTGTGTGTGCTTCACTGTTCATACCATGCAAAGATGAGGCTACAATCACGTGCAGGCAGCCACAAATGGAAGCAACAAAAGGGCAAACGACACCCAGGAGGAAGGCAGCTATTAACGTTGCTCGTCTGGATGGTTGTCAACGTCCCAAAAGGCTCTCTGAGTCTTGCGCAAGCTGAGGTGTTGTTGACACCGCAGGCAGCAGCTCTTCCCCGAACTGCTGCTGGGGCGATATTCACAAAGTTCGATGTCTTTCCGAGAAAAACAATGAGATGCTCTCATCCGTAGTGGGATTTTCCAGATCCCAACGTTTTTGTTGAAGGGATGCACGCGACAGTGTCTTTTATTCAAGTTCGCCTTTCGTACACCACCCCGAAAGGGTCGCATTGCACACGCACGGAAGACAATACTGGTCACCGGGGTGTATCTGGTACCTAACCCCAACGCACGTTGAGCTTGAACAAAAATAGAAAACTGGACTTGAACGAAAAGGTTCGGCGGTGGATTCATAGGGCTGCCACGACATAGCAGCTCAGGGCAGGGTATCTGCAGCTTGCGGTAGCACGCTACACGACACAGGCCACTACGAAAGCTGGCGCTGACGTCAAGGACTCGAGGGGGCGGCACGTTACGAAGCCGTACCTCATTGAGTCGCTTGTCGATGCCTCCTACGAAGCCCCACCATCCCCAACTCTCAGGAAAGTCTTTTGAGTAAAAATACATAGGTTTGGGCAGTGTTGTTTTCCTTCTTCGGTTCATGCTGTCACTATTTTTGGGGTTGTCACCTAAAAAGAAGAACACCGGTACCAAACGGTGTCCACCCTGAGTCCAAAAATTGGGCACTCGTAAAAAGGCCTTTTCGGGGCACTTCAGCAGCCAAAAAGCATGTTTTAGGCATTTCTATACGGTTCTGGGGCGGTTTACCAAATTTTATTGCCTTTTAGGAGCCCCTATGTGGTTCCCAAAAAAATGACCTATTTTGACAGCTTTTGACCCCCCCTAGGGCTATGTAGGATGGAAACGTTGGAAACGTTTCCGTTTCCGTTTCCGTTTCCGTTTCCTTCT